>JADZMA010002391.1:0-12195 GCA_020796225.1 Arion vulgaris
CCTATCACCCAAAAAACTTCCCCAATCAGGCGAGTCTTCCCGACTTCAGAATCCAACAAGATTTTGGATAGTTTTTGTCTAGTATTCCTTGGGTATAAGCAGAAAGAAACCAGCGATCGATTACAATATTGGAAAAAACTTCAACACTCGATACGATCGGTTACCTGATTACAAGCTACATCTTTGTTGGAATCGATAACATCAGAGAAATCTACAAACAGAATATAATGAACGTCTTTGCACTTAGAACAACCTTCTTTTCGTACTTTTCTTTCATCTAGCAGAAAGTGTGAACTGTAGAGCACTCACGCTGTAACGGCATAGTTTGAATTATTATTTAACTTAGAATTCAAATTCCTGTTTTCAACCGAGTAGACTAGGTTGTATACCTTCTTCTTTGTATTGTTTCGTTTTGACCAAGTTTGTTTTGTTTCTTATTTATTTATATTTCTTTGTTGTTTGTTTTTGTATTCTTGCAGCAAATGAATATGGTCAGTTTTTCTATACATCCACATATTATTACCATTGTTGCTGACTGTTACCACATATTATTACCATTGTTGCTGACTACTACCTTATCCATTGAAGTTAGTACAGTGGATACAAAACAAAAGGCCGTCCACGCAGAAGGTGAACATAAAAAATAACAGAGGCGGCCAAAAATACTATTTAGGGATCGCACACAAAAGCTCATTCTATAAATCTCTTCGTATCCTGAACCTGTGAGGCAAAACAGTATTCTTTCTTTTGTCCTTATCTGTTTTCTTGCCGCTAGGAGTAGCAGGTTTAACTGATGATCAGTTTCCGAGATAATCCACGCTCAGTCGCTTGATATGGTGTGGTATTGAGGAGTTTTAAGATGTCTGTGACTCCATCAACCCATCTTTTTTCTTGGTCTGCCCCTTCCTCTTGATGATTCCATTTCAGGTTGTACGCTCTTGCAACTGGTGTATTCCGGTTCATTCTGACCAAGTGGCCAAACCATTTGAGTCTCTATTTTTCAATAAATCTAATAGCAGGTGTTGTTCTGACTGTTCTTCTAATTTCCTCATTTCTTATACCTCTTCTTGTTTTATTTACTGCTTTCCTCAAGCATCTCATTTCACAGGTGGTAAAATAGTATTAGAAACACACACAAAACTTAAGTTAGTTTCTGTAATTGGTCCAAGAGAAGAGTAATTGTTCCCGAAGATAGTCTTCACCAAGGCCGGGCTAAGAGTAAGACTGCAGTCAAGCTGGACATCATTAGACAAGTGAAAAACTCATCTTTACTGAGAGATACTTCCTCTTCTTCTTGGAACGCTTCATATAGACAACTTGTTAACCACTCTTTGTGATTTTATGTGATCTAAGTCTAAGAGAGATTGTACGTTGTACCAGTTAAGCGAGTACACGTAGGCCAGCACATCCGATTTCTGCGACGTTTTTTATTTACAAGGGTAGCTTCCCTAGGCCCTACATCAGTCGCCTTGTAGGTCACAGTGGTACTTTTTTGCTTCCCTTCCGACTTCTGCACCACCCGTGAGATACAAAGGAGGGTCTAGTAAACCTATGTACCAATATACAAGCAAAACTAGTTTTTAGAAGTGATATAGGATAGGGTCCTTTAAAACTCAACAACAATTTATTTATCTATATCATTTTTTTTGTCTAATTAGAAACAAATGCATTCCACAAAAGATGACCATTGCTGTCGTTCTTCCATCTTTCTATTAATTATTTCCTCCGTCAAGCCCCAATCTTTCATCTCTATTCCTTCTTTCCTTTCTTTTTTTCCGATCCAGAAGCCCAGCTTCCAGCTCCTCGCTCGGTGCCATGGACATCGTAACCCTTCGGTTCGGTGTCACGAACACCGTAAATCTGGAGAACCTGTGACATTTCTGCTAGCCCGCAGAATTGAACAGCATTCATAGGGAACTTGTCACCCGTCGTTCAACGATCTACGAAGACGGTGGGCAGGTGGGTATTCCTTCTTTTATCATGGACTGTCCATTGGAGAGATGTACGAGTTAATGTCCTTACTAGTATACGATATACATACCAAATCCACATTCATCTTTTTCTTTTTCAATGTTTCATGGATGGTCTCCAAATATGCACAGTTTATTCGTTACTAATGCTCCGAACACTTATCTTCCTTCCGGGGCACATGGGTGTCGTTGGCAATGAGAGAGCAGACAAGCTGTCTGGCTCTGCCACCATATCAGACGGCCAGCCAATGGATAGAGCTGATATTTTGAACGCCCTCATAGAGTATGGCGGCAAAGAAGATTTTCATTTAAACCAATCCACATCAGCTACTAGATTGCAGGAGCTGGGTTGAAGATTGGAGTAGCAAGAAAAGAGCAGCATAACAGGTACGTGAGTAGGCTTATCAATCAAAATTGAACTGTTACGGTCAGTTGCTGGACGCTGTTGGAGATATTGCGAAGGAGATCGGAGCACCTATGGACATGTCCGGAGTGCAATGAAAATATTCCACACTGAAACTGAAATGCTCCGAATATTTGCTATCGCATTTTGCCAGAAAATGTACAAATCTCTTCTGAAACATTTATTCTGGAATAATTTCTACGTGTGTATGATGTTGCAGCACCCACAACTGTATAAGAATATTTTCATGATACTCTTTCTATGTACTTCAAGTTCTGTTTTAAGATTTATTCTTTCGGGTTTCAAGATGTTGTTGAGCATGGCGACATTTTGTGAGCACCAAGAGACAAGTGAAATCTAGTCTTTAACAAGAGATATGAGGGAGAGGTTAGTCAAGTTAGACATATACAGATTTCTTTTTTCCGATCTAGAAGCAATTGAGCTTTCAGCTCTTCGGATGGGTGCCGTGGATATCGTAACTCTTCGATTCGGTGTCACAAACACTGTAAATCTGGAGAACCTGTGGCTTTTCTGCCAGCTCGCGGAATTGAACCGCACTCATAGGGGGCTTGTCACCCGTCGTCAAACGCGCTACGAACACGCCGGGCAGCCGGGTTTACACATATAGATAAGTAAAGTCTACTCTTTAATAAGAGATACAAAGGAAAGGGTAGTCAAGCTTGACACACATAGACAAGTAAAGTCTAGTCTCTACTAAGAGATACAAGGGAGAGGTGTAGTCAAGCTAGACACACATAGACAAGTAAAGTCTAGTCTCCACTAAGAGATACAAGGGAGAGGGTTGTCAAGCTAGACACACATAGACAATTAAAGTCTAGTCTCCACTAAGAGATACAAGGGAGAGGGTTGTCAAGCTAGACACACATAGACAAGTATAGTCTAGTCTCTACTAAGAGATACAAGGGAGAGGTGTAGTCAAGCTAGACACACATAGACAAGTAAAGTCTAGTCTCTACTAAGAGATACAAGGGAGAGGTGTAGTCAAGCTAGACACACATAGACAAGTAAAGTCTAGTCTCTACTAAGAGATACAAGGGGAGAGTGTAGTCAAGCTAGACACACATGAACAAGTATAGTCTAGTCTCTACTAAGAGATACAAGGAGAGGTGTATCAAGCTAGACACACATAGACAAGTAAAGTCTAGTCTCTACTAAGAGATACAAGGGAGAGGTGTAGTCAAGCTAGACACACATAGACAAGTAAAGTCTAGTCTCTACTAAGAGATACAAGGGAGAGGTGTAGTCAAGCTAGACACACATAGACAAGTAAAGTCTAGTCTCTACTAAGAGATACAAGGGAGAGGTGTAGTCAAGCTAGACACACATAGACAAGTATAGTCTAGTCTCTACTAAGAGATACAAGGAGAGGTAGTCAAGCTAGACACACATAGACAAGTATAGTCTAGTCTCTACTAAGAGATACAAGGGAGAGGTGTAGTCAAGCTAGACACACATAGACAAGTATAGTCTAGTCTCTACTAAGAGATACAAGGGAGAGGTGTAGTCAAGCTAGACACACATAGACAAGTATAGTCTAGTCTCTACTAAGAGATACAAGGGAGAGGTGTAGTCAAGCTAGACACACATAGACAAGTATAGTCTAGTCTCTACTAAGAGATACAAGGGAGAGGTGTAGTCAAGCTAGACACACATAGACAAGTAAAGTCTAGTCTCTACTAAGAGATACAAGGGAGAGGTGTAGTCAAGCTAGACACACATAGACAAGTAAAGTCTAGTCTCCACTAAGAGATACAAGGGAGAGGGTTGTCAAGCTAGACACACATAGACAATTAAAGTCTAGTCTCCACTAAGAGATACAAGGGAGAGGGTTGTCAAGCTAGACACACATAGACAAGTAAAGTCTAGTCTCTACTAAGAGATACAAGGGAGAGGTGTAGTTAAGCTAGACACACATAGACAAGTAAAGTCTAGTCTCTACTAAGAGATACAAGGGAGAGGTGTAGTCAAGCTAGACACACATAGACAAGTAAAGTCTAGTCTCTACTAAGAGATACAAGGGAGAGGTGTAGTCAAGCTAGACACACATAGACAAGTAAAGTCTAGTCTCTACTAAGAGATACAAGGGAGAGGTGTAGTCAAGCTAGACACACATAGACAAGTAAAGTCTAGTCTCTACTAAGAGATACAAGGGAGAGGTGTAGTCAAGCTAGACACACATAGACAAGTAAAGTCTAGTCTCTACTAAGAGATACAAGGGAGAGGTGTAGTCAAGCTAGACACACATAGACAAGTAAAGTCTAGTCTCTACTAAGAGATACAAGGGAGAGGTGTAGTCAAGCTAGACACACATAGACAAGTAAAGTCTAGTCTCTACTAAGAGATACAAGGGAGAGGTGTAGTCAAGCTAGACACACATAGACAAGTAAAGTCTAGTCTCTACTAAGAGATACAAGGGAGAGGTGTAGTCAAGCTAGACACACATAGACAAGTAAAGTCTAGTCTCTACTAAGAGATACAAGGGAGAGGTGTAGTCAAGCTAGACACACATAGACAAGTATAGTCTAGTCTCTACTAAGAGATACAAGGGAGAGGTGTAGTCAAGCTAGACACACATAGACAAGTAAAGTCTAGTCTCTACTAAGAGATACAAGGGAGAGGTGTAGTCAAGCTAGACACACATAGACAAGTAAAGTCTAGTCTCTACTAAGAGATACAAGGGAGAGGTGTAGTCAAGCTAGACACACATAGACAAGTAAAGTCTAGTCTCTACTAAGAGATACAAGGGAGAGGTGTAGTCAAGCTAGACACACATAGACAAGTATAGTCTAGTCTCTACTAAGAGATACAAGGGAGAGGTGTAGTCAAGCTAGACACACATAGACAAGTATAGTCTAGTCTCTACTAAGAGATACAAGGGAGAGGTGTAGTCAAGCTAGACACACATAGACAAGTATAGTCTAGTCTCTACTAAGAGATACAAGGGAGAGGTGTAGTCAAGCTAGACACACATAGACAAGTATAGTCTAGTCTCTACTAAGAGATACAAGGGAGAGGTGTAGTCAAGCTAGACACACATAGACAAGTATAGTCTAGTCTCTACTAAGAGATACAAGGGAGAGGTGTAGTCAAGCTAGACACACATAGACAAGTAAAGTCTAGTCTCTACTAAGAGATACAAGGGAGAGGTGTAGTCAAGCTAGACACACATAGACAAGTAAAGTCTAGTCTCTACTAAGAGATACAAGGGAGAAGGTTGTCAAGCTAGACATATACAGACAAGTAAAGTCTACTCTCACTAAGAGATACAAGGGAGAGGTTGAATGTATTCAAAATAGACACGACAATTTGTCCATATATCATCACACTATCTATCAATTGAATGCAAAGATTTTCCATCAAAGAGCTGTAAATCTTCCAAAGAATGGACACATCTTTTGTTCTTCCTTGCTTGCTTTCTTCTCTCTTGACAACTAAGAAATAAAATGATAACGTCTTACCCGTCATCTTACCTCACCTGATGACACATCTCATAGCTCATCCCTGGGGACACATCATCTCATAGCTCACCCCTGGGGACACATCTCATTTAATTTCTGCTAGAGTTGCATTATTGAAGAATATACTGAAAAGCTTGATTTTTAGATTACATCATTCAGATAACAATATATCTCGCGGGTTGCATATGATGCTCGTCCATCACGGGTGATGATAACCACACAATTTTCATCCAAGGGAATGTAGTTGTGCTATGTTTGTCTGTGTGTGCGTAGATGACTAGTGAGCCCGATACGGACTTGAAATATTCTTGTACAGTGTGGACAATGTATACTTGCACTTGTGGGAAGTTTTCAAAAATAGATGAGACTGCAGTAAAACTATTTGATTGGCAAAACGCCAATTTGTGATTACGCGTATAGTACTTTGTGATTACGCGTTTTGGGAAGTTTTACTGCCTTTCTATTTTGACATTTTTGCTCCATCCATGCTGTTCTACCTGCCTCGCAGGCCGAGGAACCGTGTCGAAGAAGTGTGCGCCAGGCTGATCTGTCTTTAGCAACATACTCCCAGTTGTCAACATCTATGCCAAAGGATTTCATCGAGTTCTTGAGTGTCTTTGAATTGCTTTTTCTGACCACCCTGTGAGCGTTTACGCATGCAGCTCACCATAAAAGAGTCGTTTGAATATTCTGCAATCCGCCTTTTGAGCCACATATCCTGCCCATTATGTCTGCGACTGCATCAAGGTTGTTTAGATGCTAGGGCTTAAAACCACGGTAAAATTCATGATAAAAGTTGGTTCATCAGTCTAGGCCGGGATCATGAGAGAGAGAGAGATGCTGGGGAGAGCGGCTCTTTTAGGACCTCCGTGTCTGGGATCATATCCTGCCATTGATGTTCATTATTTTTCTGAGGCAGTTGCACATACATATACATACGCCCACATACATGAATATATATGTATATATAATAACAGTACAAGCCTTGATTTCTTAATCAAGAGAAAGGCTGGCAGTGATCATGGACCCAAGATAGCAGAATGTTTTAGCACTACTCAGATATAAAGATGTCTGCAAAACTTCATTGAAACACTTTTCTATAGGTCCCAGTACATGGGAAAAACTAGCTGATGACAGAGGTGTGTAGAAAGCGATATTGCTCAAGGGCGGAGAGTATTTTGAGAAGAGACTTATGTATGAGCTGAACGACAAGAAAGAAAAGCGAAAACTCAGAAGTTATCACAGTAAAACATTTGCCAATTGACCGTCTGTAAAGACGAAAAATACCATATAATAATAGTAATAACAATAACAATCCTCCATCGCATGCGATGATGACAGCAGCCTTAGACGTGTGTTGTTGCACCTATATGGTGTGTGGAAGGTATATAGTCTTATGCCTTTCCACAGAGGGATGATGGAATTGGTTGTCAGTCTTGTCGTTAAGCGTATGGGTGGGAGCTTTAATCTGCATTCCAGGTCTAGATGTATCGCCCTTGTTGTGTTATATCCGTACTTATTTAATGAGGTCTTGATATTCTCTATCCATCTTTTTCTTGGTCTTTCCTTAGTTCTAGTACCTGATCTCTTCTTACTGGTGGTATTCCATTCTCATTAAATACCCGAACCACTGCATTTGTTGCCTTTCAAAGTATTCGGTTCGCGAAGTTAATCGAACTCTGGTTGTGATAACTTCGTTTCGTACTCTACCTTTCATGGTGACCGTCACATGGTGTAGGAGGTAACCTAGTCCAGAGCTAACTATAAACTACTGGGCCTTCCGGCTCTAATTATCTCTTCCGTAAAGTGGTCTGACATTTTGTGTGTGTCGGTAAACGATAGAACGTCAGCGTGTCTTGTTATTTTACTCGATTTTGAGTCCTTGGATATTTATCTACAACAAATATTTGGATTACTGATATTGCAGTGTTAAATTGAATTTGTGCATATTGTTTTCATCTTAAAATGGTCAAAAAGTGTTGTGTTTCTGGATATAAATCGAACTAAAGTGGTCTGACATTTTGTGCGTGTCGGTAAACGATAGAACGTCAGCGTGTCTTGTTATTTTACTCGATTTTGAGTCCTTGGATATTTATTGACAACAAATATTTGGATTACTGATATTGCAGAGTGTTAAATTAAATTTGTGCATATTGTTTTCATCTTAAAATGGGCAAAAAGTGCTGTGTTTCTGGATGTAAATCGAACTACGACTCGACTAAAGAATATGTGAGTGTTTTTAAATTCCCATCAAATTCTGATAGAAGAGACAGATGGAAGAAATGCATTCCAAGAAAAGACTGGTCACCAGCTAAATCAAGCGTTGTGTGTCGTAAACATTTTCATTCATGTGACATTATATTGTCTGATACATTTATAGATAAATGTGGAATTAAACATGAACTTCCTCGAAGCATCCTGGTTTAAAAAAACTGCTTATCCATCTCTTTTTCCTGAATTGCCATCTTATTTATCGAGTCAACAACCACAATCTCGTAAAGATCCAGAAATAAGAGTAGCAGTTTATGTAGAAAATAAACAAGTGTCTGGTAAATATCTTGATTGGATTTTAATTAACAGTAAACTTGAGAGGTGGTCACAGCTGGAAAATTTACTGATCCACTACAAAGATACTGATCCTGCTACTTCTCCAAACATAAAGAGTATTAGTGATTTATTAGAAGAAGCATATAGTAATTTAGAAATTGTTAGAGAATTAATATTATCATCTGAAGATACTAATACATGCATACATGAAAAACAACTAACATTTATCTTAGAGCAGGTACAACTTGTCAATAAGGACAAATACAGAAGATGCTACAGTAGTTGTACATTATGCTTTTCCTATATGGTTTTCTTGAAATCTCCTGCATGCTATAGATTTATCAGAAAATCTCTTATTATGTCTCCCACATCCATCTACATTAAAAAATTTAACTTCTCCTTATTCATTGTCTAATGATGATGGCAGCATTTCTACATACATGAAATTTAAAGAGTGCAGACTTTCTGAGTTGGAAAAGATTGTGGCAGTACAAATTTATGAAATTCATATCAAATCAGCTGTAACATACTCAGGTGGTAGGTTACTTGGTAGGGCTGAAAACTCTATGCAATCAGCAACAAAAGTACAGGCTTTTCTCATTTCCTCAGTGTTTGGAAGTTATCGAGAAGTTGTCGAGCTGTCGCCTATGTACAGGATGACATCAGAGGATCTTGGCACAAAATTGCTTCAGATCATCAACAGTGTACAAAAGTGCGGTTTCACAGTTCTGGCAGTACTTGCAGACAACAACTCAGTTAACCGTAAAGTTTATAATAACCTTCTAAAAACAACAGTACATATATAGAAAATCCTGGAATTGCTGGTAAAAATATTTTATTGTATGACTCAGTGCATCTGTTGAAATGTCTGTGGAGAAATTAGTATATATTGCTGGATATGTCTCCAGTAAGATCAGTAGAAAAACTCAGTGCATTTCATGTAAGGCCTTGCTACAAATGGAGAAAACACTGACAGTTGATGTTCAGCCAGAGATTGCTACTGACTACATTCAATTACTGGATAGAGGAGGGCTAAAATACCCATCTAAACTGATTACACTGTTGACATTTGTGTCATATGCTGCTATGCAGAGGCTCATATCACCAGAATTAGAATCAAAATTTCTGGCTTGTAAACAGCATAAGAAGCTCCTTATCCATATTGTTACATGTAGTATTGTGAAACATTGTGTTGATGAATTTAGTGGTATGTGTGCTAATGGATGTCCAAAGGCAAGCATTATTTCAAAAGCATTATCCCCACTGTCTAATGTATTATTAAACAATTACAGAAAAATGCATAATGATAAAACAGTCAGTTCTTCTAACAAGAGAAAATTGGCCAAATTTTCACATTAAGTTTCATCAATTAACACTTTGCAACAACCTTCAGTTTACACATCAAAATCTCAAGGCAAACTTTTAAGAAACAATATGTATAAGCTAATTTGCAATGTTTGCATGACTGGCGTTTTTGTTTTCAGTTTATCTGATATAATTTGCTGTATGTGTTTCAAATGTCCATAAAATGTATAAACTTGGAAGGGTACTTCAAACTTCACTAGCAAGTAATTGTTTATAGTCAATTGTTTACAATATTTATCATTACATATCAATGATCTAAGTAAGATGGACATTTATAAAAGAACAACAAAGTGTGCTACAGTTAAAGCAACTTTTGTGTATGTTAGAAATGTATATTGTACCTTATTATACAACTATGTATTACATTATAATGCAACTGTTGTTCTGCAATACTTTGTTAATCATTTTGAGCTTCTACATTGAATTTTCTTAAAGCTGTGTTAAATATGAATAAAACCAAATATGAATAAAACCAAATATGAATAAAACCATGATCATTTGATTAAAATAAAATTCATTTTATGACCATATCTCAAGTTTATTATTATCTATAATCCATTTACGTTGTCATTAAATGTATGTCTGTACAGTAATGGATTTCGTAAAGAGATCTTAAGAATATAGTCAGCCCCCTTTTCTTATCTAGGTCAGGGAATACCTGGCGAGTTGTAAGGCCTGGGCTATAGCCTGGCTGTGCCTAGTCAAACCCTGGAACAGAAACCCCCTACCACAGGTTGGACATGCATGACCAGGTTTGAACATGTGGGAGGCTGTGTCTTCTTGTATTTTGCGCAGATTGTTTTCTATGCGTCTTAGCCGTCGTACGATGATTATGACTTATACGAATTTCTCTTGTGCTGTTGCATATGACATTTAGTGATTTCATTCAAATTATTCCCAGTAAGATGTGTCTATAAAGAAGCATTTTAGAAACATATGAAGAGTGTCTTTGAATAATATTATATATATATATATATATATATATGTATATACAGTGGCGGCTCGTCATTAAGGGCCAGAGGGGCCGGGCCCCAACAAAATTAATGTATAACGTGTATTTATTATTTAATAAATTAAAATATAACCAACCCCATGCCCTGATTACCAACCCCATGCCCTGATAACCAACCCCATGCCCTGATTTCCTGAAATGTGTGTCTGGCCCCACCAACATAAACGATCACGAGCCGCCGCTGTATATAAATGGGACGGAATCGCGTATTGTATAAACGTCGTATTTGTAATCGCACACAACAAGGATGCAGCTCAATCCCATACTCGAAGGTCCACACCTGAGGCAAGAAATTAACCCTCCTACCTCTTGTACACTAGGATATAGACATGTGAGGGGACAGACACCTCATATTCTTAGGTATGAAAAGACTAAGAACACTATTATTATTATATATATATATACATACATATAAGAATGTATACACACACGCGCACAGAAAGACACACACGTAATAAACACGAACTGCCTTATTGTTACATATGTATATACATACATATACGAATGCATACACACTCGCGTACACACACACAATGAACACTAACGCGCACTGACACATTCTCAAAGATAAAACTTAAGTGCCATTATTACCCTACTACCTGTAATATAATTTCTTCTTGCACTTTAGCTTACAGCAGCAGTATTTGTCACTCGAAATTTTACTTCATATTTTCATGTGTACAATTATTCAGAGATCAAATGTTAGTTATATTCATCTTTAAGACCTTGACATACGAGAAACAGCAACAAAGAACTAACGATCTGAGAGCTATGCAAAAAGTACTCTAAAATATAACATGAATTAGATATGTATCTAAAAAAACATTTAATTTTGTGGAATAATCGATTTCTTCCCCTATATTATGTAGCCGTTTTCTTTAATCTAAATCTACATTATTCATATCTGCAATTTTAGATATTTCTAGCTAACTTTCAGAGATATAATCTACTTTTCCTTTTATTTCGCCATGTTGAAATATACATTATATAATTATCTTTCAAGCTTTTAAAGCTTTTAAGCTTTTTTTGACCTTCGTCCATAGAGAGGTGGGGGGGGTGTTAGCAGGTCAAAGTAAGGAGTTTATGTGCATAAATGATGTAAGTGAGTGCTATCGCACCAGACAGATACAACAGACATAATGACAGACTCCCGTCGCAGTGAAAACTGGCTAGTTAGTCTGTTGATATCTAAATAATCACTTTATCTAAATAATGACTTTTGAGTTGAAACGTATACTTTGTATTTGCGTTCATTTATGCAGCTTTATTTTGATCATGTTTTGATCATGTTTTGATCATGTTTTGATCATGTTTTGGTCATGTTTTGAGCATGTTTTGATCATGTTTTGAGCATGTTTTGATCATGTTTTGATCATGTTTTGGTCATGTTTTGATCATGTTTTGATCATGTTTTGGTCA
>JADZMA010002392.1:0-12184 GCA_020796225.1 Arion vulgaris
AAAATCCCAAAACATACAATATACAGCAACGTTTGACCAAAAGGCCTTTATCAAGCAAACATCACGAAGTGACGAATGTCACAGAACACCACATATAGACTTTGACAAAGATATTACAACGGTTAAACATTAAATATGTGACTAAAAACGAATAACAAAATAAATACATAAAAACTAGAAGTGGAAAAAGAAGAGTGACTCATACATTTAACATAACACAAAATATAAGCATGATGAAGAAAGTACTAGAAGCCATAGAATGTAGAGCATTGAGACATGAGGTCGCAGGTACCATATAAAGAAATAAGGCGATTCTCCAGTAAATCACAACGATCATCAGATGAACATGATCGGATGGCATGACCTGGACGTCGCGAGCACCCATTGCAATGAGTGGCTATAGGGGTCACAGAGCATTGGGGTATATTGCGCAAGTGTTGGCCAAAATGGTCACAGAGCATTTTGCCTGTTTCGCCGATATATGCCTTAGCACACCGCTTGCAAGTGATAGCGTGATTATATTTCGGACTCACATGTGAAATCATCTTCAATAACAAACGTGGCTAAAGGAAAAGATACAGTACGAGTCTGTATGACACACGCATACGTATTGCAACGCCGACGACCACACTGGACAGTGCCAAAATGACTCTGGATATTAGACTTAAGGTGACTGTGTAGTAAAAATATATCCTTAAGACTTATGTCCTGTCTGTAAGCCACCAAAGGATAGTTGAGGAAGACTGAACGGGTCTCAGGATCTGACCTAAGGATAGACAGATGACGGAAAAAAACATTTTTCACCAGTGAACTATGGGGTGGAAGTTAAGATAAGTTTTACCCTGTCAGAGTTTGCAGTCCTATGCTGGTTGGTAGCTGCTGGCGAAGTAATTTTCTGAACTCGATGCATAGCAGGTCAAGCACCTTCTCCGGTATAGGCACTTGCGGAAGAATTAGCATCTCGCACGCTCTATCAAGAAAATTATCGTCCTCGCTGCAAAGGCGACGAAGACCCAAAAGCTGTGAGAATGGCAACGAATCACGCCAAACTGGAGATGGGAAGACGTATAAAGGAGAAAACTATGTGCATCAGTAGGTTTGTAATATACTGATGTAGTGATATGGATTGTTTTATGGTGATAGTATGTCAAGAAAGTTGACACAAGAAGTGGAGATGTGAAGGTAAATTGCCATTCTACATAGTTTTACTGCAATTAGCCATTCTACATAGTATTACTGCATTGCCATTCTACATAGTTTACTGCAGTCTCCATCTATTTTGACATGTTAACTACACATGTTCCCGACGCTACAAAATATTTGTGTACATTCAAACAATCATACCAACTAGAAGTTTCCTTCTTTGTGCTATATATTTAACGCGTCGGTTGGCATGGTTGAACAAAACTAATGTTTACAGCCATTTAATACATTGATGACAAAATTAGCAACATTCAGGACGAAATCCATGGTTTTTTGAACAGTTCTTGCATGTCCCATGCAATAAATCAGCACGGACTTGAACTTGGTAAACAAATGACGTCATAAGTGCTAGACGAACTTTTCGTTAAAGGCGTATGTCGAAATTAGTGTGAAGCTATTGGTCACATTATTGACTTCAAAACACACTGATACAAAATTTCTAATGAGTTTGAGTTACAATGCAAAAGTGTCATTGATACTATATGCGCATTCCGCAAGAGGACACATGGGTAATCTGTACCAGTAATCAAGAACCAGAGAAAAGAGCTATTTTATTATAGTGCTACCAGAAACACAGACTCCAGAGCACATCCTGTAGTCCTGTCCATCATATATACACCAATGAAACGAAGCATAGCCTCATGAACAAAGCTTACAGAGCAAGCTATGGGGAACTCTCGAAGAACTCCAACTGACAAGCAGCTTCTTAGAGGCAACCCATCTCATGGTTTAGACGAGCATACAAAACCGAACGCGAAGAAGAAGAAGATTATAGTGATACCTCCCTAACACATATGTTAACACACGCACATTGTACCGAAGAGAGTATACCTCCTAACACATATGTTAACACACCACATTGTACCGAAAAGTAGTGATACTCCTAATACATTATTTAGACATTGTACCGAAGAGTAGTGATACCTCCCTAATACATATGTTAACACCAAATTGTACCGAAGAAGTAGTGATACTCCCTAACACATATGTTAACACACGCACATTGTACCGAAGAAGTAGTGATACCTCTAACCATATGTTAACGCGCCACATTGTACGAAAGTAGCGATTGAAACGAACGTCTGCAAGTAACTCCGCCATTGCCAGTCCCAAGCCTGGATTTGAAAGGGGGATGGCATTATGACATGGCAGCTAACTTTAAATGTAATGTAAGTTATTTAAAACAATAATGCAACTATGTCTACATTTCTTGTTTATTTCATGAACTCTTATCAAATATCAACATTGCACCCATGTTAGCTGGGAATGATTCACCTTTGCATGAGACTTGTCATCAAATGTCATATTGGTACGTTTACTGGAAAAACTAAAATTTCGTTTCAGACTCGCCAAATATGCCGCCAACATCAAAGAAAATCGTTATATACCAATAGCCAGGCTTCTATAGCAATTATTCCATCAGACATTTGCGTCGGTATAATTCTAAGGTTGAATGCAAAGTTTCGACTGCGTAGAATTCAAGGTTTGCTACAATTCTTCACATTGAACTGTGGGCATAAGTTGTTGAACGGACTATAGTTCTTGAAAATAAGAGACTTGCCCGCCTGCCCAGCGTGTTCGTAGTGCGTTAAACGACGGTATAAGCCCCTGTGGTGCGGTTGAATTCCAGGCTGGCAGAAAAGCCACAGGCTCTCCAGATGTATGGTGTTGGTAGCACCGAACCGAAGGATTACGGTATTCATGGCACCGAGCCGAAGAGCTGAAAGCTCAAGTGCTTCTGGATCGGAAAAATAAAAATAAAGAGACTATAATAATAGTCGTCCATCGTAGTGATATGACAACAACCTCGACGTGTGTTGCTGTACCTCTCTGTGTGTGTCAACGTTACTGTAGAGAGTCAATCTTGGAACAACACCCCATCACATATTGTATACATGATCAAGGTTAGACGATGTCGGTGCTGTGTGTTGTCTTTTGCGCAGCTTGCTACCTCTGCTCCTCAACAGTGCGACCATTCTCAGCTATGCGAGTTCTTCTTGTCTTGTTACAGCGCCACATGTGGCGATCTTTCGCAAGGGATTCACAGCATGTGGTGTCTATATATAATCGTTGAAAGACTATAGTATGTTTCCCAGCATTTGGTTACAATTTTAGGAAGTTTTAAATTACACGCTATACAAGCAGAACTCGATGTCCCAGGGACAGGTGAAGTGTGTTTAACCAGCGAATCAAGACAGCGTCAGTATCACTACCCTCTCGACATGTAGGTGAGACTAAATACTGTTGGATCTGCCGGATGGCCATTACGTTAGTTAAGCAACCAATAACTATTACTTCTTCACCCTTCGCCCCTAGGGAGACATAAGTTCGCAACAATGCATTTTCAATCCCATCTATTCAATGCGGTCTTTTCCAGACCTCCATACTCACACTCCATTGTCTTGAATTCTGTTTCCAACTCCGTCTCAGGTGTTCTTGAGTCTTCCTTGCCTTTATTCTCTGCGGGTTCCATCGAAGGACCTGTCTTGTGATGCTGTCCGGGTCTGTTCAGTGGTGTCCTATCCATCGCCACTTCTGCCCTTATCTCTTGTTTTACTTGCCATTGTCGTTCTCTATCCCAGTTCTCTGTTTGTGGTTCTGTCATACCATCGCAGATAGAGTATCCTGCAAGTATGTATTGTTGAATGTCTGCAACTTGTTGGTGTTCTCCGCTCCATATAGAAGGACAGCTTTGTCATTATCTTACTTTTATTCCTGATCATTCTTGAGCTCCATATGTTCTTTAGAATGACAAATGCTGATATTGCCTTTTGTATTCTAACCCTAACATCTTCATCTGAGCCACCGTGAATGTTGTAACACTTTCAGATATGTAAATGTGTCCACCTCTTTCAATGGTTCTCTCTCAATACGATCTGGTCTCTAGAATTAGCATTTAATCTCATGATCTTTTCCCCCATGAATAGTCAGACCCAGTTGTTGTGAGATTGTTTCCAGTTTAGTTGTTGTCTCTTGCATCTGTTGATGGCTGTGAGAGAGGAGTGCTAGATCATCTGCAAAATCTAAATCCTCTAATTGATCTCATCATGGTCCACTGTATTCATTTCTCCTCCTCCCCTTCAGTTTTTGTTTGTTGATAGTCAATAGACAGCAGGAAACGGAAGGGTGATAGAAGGCAGCCCTGTTGCACACTATTATTTATTTTAAATGCCTCTGTATGTCAGTTTTCCTTCATGCAGAATAACTATTACTATTGTGGTTAATTTTGTTCAATATGCAAGAAAACAACATTATTTTATCTCAATGCCCAAGAAAAAAACATAGAATTTGACACCTGAAACACTAACGAACACGCCCATATGTATTGAATTGTTTTTATCACATTAACTAAACCAGATTTGCTAATATGTCACTGGATATTCTTCAAGCGTAAGTTTTCTCTTCAGTTCACACACACACTCTCTACAGTTACAGCACTTTCGTGTTCGATAAGTACATGTATAAAGGAGTTGGAAAAGAATGGGCGGTTGCAGTGGGTGTAATTTAATGAAAATAAAAATAAATAGAACAATATCAAGATTATATGTTCCGAGCTCTCTATTGTTGTCAAGGTAACAGATATAAACAAAGCGCGATAGTTTGACGTCACACACAGATAAATAGTGAAGTGTTCACTAGTGCGCTGTCATGGGCGACATTCTGTTCGATTTCTCAATGACAAAGTATATATATATTTGTAGTATTTAGTCTTTGTTATTACTAGTGTTAATATTTTGATACTCGACAAGTCTGAAAACACGATGTATGTGAGAAAGAAATCGAAGCATACACGGTTATTCACTGAAGTGTAATGATGTTAGTCTTATCAATCAATCAATCAATCAATAAATTAATCAGTCATGAACCAGATATTCGTCAACAAACTGGATCCTAGTATTTTATATTGCAAAACGTCTGTGGTAACATGTTAACGGACAAAACACCTTCGAATCCAGGCCATAGAGATGATTACTTGTCATTACGACTTTTTTGCTTTGTATCGACTGTATCGGAGTAGCATTGATCTTTGAGGTGCACTGTCTGTTGGTGATCTGTTAATGTGGCAGAAACATTTAATTTGTTGTTTCTTGATGAAGTTAGTACTGATGTTGGACCCACTTTTTTCCTGAATCTTCAATTCTAAACCAGGTCTCTCTTCTTTATACTCCTAACATTTTGTGACACTCATACTCTGCTCTGACTAGTTTTCTTCAACATTTTCTGTCACCGCCCAGGTTTGTCAGTAATAGCATAATGTTGGGAGAAAGACTGTGTTGTAAAATGATCAGTTGTTGATTATGGTATATGTTTATATCTTATAGTTGGGCAATTTGTCATATGGTTTGATGTTATTATTGCCCTTCATTTTACGGTTGAGCTCACTTTGCATGGTCAGTACGATTATATTGTCTGTTGAAAAGTTGGACATAATCCTCTGAATGCGTGGTCGCCGATAGTTAAGTTCATAACACTCTTCGCGAGTGACCACGGGCCGCGACTAATCTGTGGTTCGATGCCAGCTTATACCAAATATTATCGGTGTAGCACTGGTACGCGAGGTACTACAGCTAAACCAATTTTACTTGGGAAGCTAAGTTACAAAGATATTGAATGTTTATTAATAAGACTACGACATTGAGACCAAAAGAATTTCTCATAAACGTTGTGTGATTGATTGACTGATTGATTGATTGAATGATAGAGCAATTGTCATTACACTTCGATTAATACTATGTTATTCGATCAGATAATTGATAGTAAGATCTTAGCGACAAGCAAACTGACCATGTGCACATGCAGGCAAACCGATCAATCTTTTGAAATAGCAAAAATGTAGGAATTGTATTACAATTGTTAACGACTTTATCCCATCAAACGTCTTTCTAGCCTACTCTTTATCAATTGTCAACTGCAAAGGTTTCTTTTAAATGCTTATCTTGAACAAAAGGACCTACTTTTATCAATTGTCAACTGCAAAGGTTTCTTTTATATACTTTATCTTGAACAAAGGACCTACTTTTTATCAATTGTCAACTGCAAAGGTTTCTTTTATATGCTTATCTTGAACAAAGGACCTACTTTTTATCAATTGTCAACTGCAAAGGTTTCTTTTATATGCTTATCTTGAACGAAGGACCTACTTTTTATCAATTGTCAACTGCAAGGTTTCTTTATATGCTTATCTTGAACAAAGGACCTACTTTTTATCAATCTGTCAATCAAAGGTTTCTTTATATGCTTATCTTGAACAAAGGACCTACTTTTTATCAATTGTCAACTGCAAAGGTTTCTTTTATATGCTTATCTTGAACAAGGGACCTACTTTTTATCGTCCGTCTCCAATAGGACTAGTAACTTAATCTCATCTATATCATTATCTTACTATCATTAATCTCATCATATCATTAATTCATCTATCATTAATCCATCTATACATTATCTCATCTATATCATTAATCTCATCTATATCATTAATCTCATCTATATCATTAATCTCATCTATATCATTAATCTCATCTATATCATTAATCTCATCTAATCATTAATCTATCTATATCATTAATCTCATCTATCATTAATCTATTATATTAATCTCATCTATATCATTAATTTTACTCATATCATTAATTCATCTATATCATTAATCATCATATGCTTAATCTCATCTATATCATTAATCTATCTATATCATTAATCTCTATCTATCATTAATCTCATCTATATCATTAATCTCATCATATTATTAATCTCATCTATATCTATTAATCTCATCTTATCATTAATCTCTATATCATTAATCTATCTTATTGAGATCAGAGGAGTTTACTAGTAATCTGTTGTCAGAGAAATAAATCAGCACTTTGTAGCGAGAAATGGGCTGTACGTCCACGACATGATTTTCTCTTAACAGTGCATGAACAGAAGAACGATTGAGATGTGCATGGTTGAGCTAAACAGGAACTAACAGCATGCAAATACTTCGCTATCTGCTGCAAGATAATGGCAACATATGTGACAGCACGTAGTGCAGTAAAATCGATTATGGTAACTAACTATGTTTAACGTTTAAAAACATTCATCTTGGTGCCTAATGTTTATCAAAACTGCCAGATATTTAAATCGATATGCGTGTTGCACAGCATCTGTTTACTGATGCTCATACCAGATATTTCACTACTTAATAGTTGCTCCAGAGTGAACAGAGTGAGTGTTTAACCACAGCTCGTCCAAACATAAAGACTCGTTCACACCAGAGCCAACTAGAAACTATGGGCCTGCAGACTCCGGTAAAAATTATGGAAATCAGACCACAACCGGTCACGTGATGTCGCATTCCAGTATTGTTGTATATAGACGAATTCATTTTAAAATCAACATGCAAATGCTAAATCACAGTTATATTATGCACAAGTTAGTTTAAAAATAAGGAATATCAATATTATGAATAGTTTTCACCAATAAATAACCATAGACTCACAAAATTGAGTACAATTGGAAAAGATTACAGTGTTGTATCAAACATATATAGAATCCACCCTCCGACTGAATCTAGGTCAGGAGTTTCCGCAGTTGTCACACTAGTTATTTAGATTTGGCTGTGGATCAACTCAGTTGGAAATTCTGAACATGATATTTCTACTTTACGTGGATCTTGTTTCAGTATTGTTAGATTAAGATGAACACATTTGAAAAGCATCTGACCATGTAACAACGCTTTATATTATGTCCCAAATAGAAAGTTATCAATGGAATATCAACATTATTAATACTTGTCATTAAAAGATAACCATGGATTCACACACACACACATAAAAACTGTGTCACACACACACACACACACACACATAAAAACTGTGTAAAATTGTAATAAAGTTTATATTGTTCTATCAAACGAATATAAATGCTCGTCATCGAACAGGAATTTCGATTTCCAAAAAGAGCGTTAGAACTTATTACAGGTCGTCTTGGCTTAACTAAGTAACCGCTATAACTATCAGCCTACCCTCCAGATTAACCTACCTTACCGTGGTTGGAGGGTTTGCGTGCCTTGATGATCCTTCAAGCTATGTCGGCGAGTCTAACTCTGGCAGGTCTAACCAAGCCGAACAGACTGGAAGGTGAAAGGCCAGACCAAAAGGCGGGAGCAGGATGGGGCCTCATAAGGTGACAGCGCAGAACCCACGGCGAGTGGAAAATGCTCTGGCTGCAACCAACCATCCCCAACCATGGGTTAAATGCAGCCCTCCTCTCTCTTGAGAGAGGCATCTTTTTTCTTGTCTTATCTCCTACTTCTTTTACAACTTTTCTATCCCTCGAGTTAGACCACAGTCTTCTCTAGCAATAAGAGTGCTGAAGTCGGAGGCAACCAGCCAAGAGGCGCACTATAGCAATCAGGTTGCCACGCATAAACGCATATGAATATGTCTATGTATTTAAAAAATATGGTGCTCGCCCTGTGATGGATACTCAGGAAGGTGCAGTGCCAGGCCTCTACCTCGAAAGGGTTCAACCCCAGCTACGTCCTTCTCATTTGCACTGTGGAGCCAGGAGGCATGAGAATAGAGCAACTGGCCAATTTCTTAAAATAATGCACTGGAATGCTGAGGTGTGAACAGCAAAAAAGATGGCTACAGCAAGAAAGTAGAACTTGAAAACATTCTAAATGAAGAACAAGTACATGTATGATGTTTAAGAGACCACCTGAATGAAGATGTAGCCTTCAAAGTCAGAGGCTACCAGTGCTACCGACCAGACCGAAAAAATAGAAGAAAGGGTGGAGTACTGACACTTGTGAAACAACATCAGCACATATCAGTTTGAGGAGTACATGGAGGGCGCAGAATATCAGATGCTGCATCTGGGGTCAAAGGCGCTTGAGGTGGTGTGCCAGGATTAGTAAGCAGACACTAATCAGACCATGTCCTACCTCTCGTGGTGACCCTGGAAACAGACTTTGGTTCCGGTCTGGCTAATGGGGGCGGGATCAGGGAGAACTAGTGGTAGTGGTGCAAGTACCAAAAAATGTAGGTCCATACAGAACAAAATGCACGAGTCTCCTGGCCGATGTCCACAAAATATTGCCCAAGATCCCGAACAATAAGAAATAGAAGTGAAACGTCTCTGACATAAGCCCCACTCCCCGAGTAAGGGTCGAAAATCGCCATCCCCCGGGGGCAGGAGACTCCATAACGAGTCGACGTGAAGTCAAAGTACCTCCACAAATTACCTGTTTTCTCTGCCGATGGGAAACTGGTAAACTTGAAAGGATGAGAGGTGCATCCATTGACGAAACGTGTGCCCACGTAGGGCGAAACTCGAATCCTTGAGGAGGGGGCAAACATTGCCAATCGTGGAAAGAATAAAAGTCAGATCCGTAACGAATAAAAGTCTACCTCGTGTCGGTACGAGGAAGATTGCAATTGACTCGGCATCGGTGGCCTGGTGCAGATACATGTACTGGGCATGGTTTGTCGAGCGCAAAACAACAAGTTACGTTTTAGTGCATAACGAACTACCTCCTGACAAAACCGTGCAAAGTACTGTTGCGATAACAATTAACATCCCCTGAAGACTCAGGTGGGTGATGCCTAACGGAACTGCCAGCCTTGGGGCAACCGGGCAAGGTACTTGAAGTCCAACTACATCCCCGGAAGAACTGGGGCGGGTGATGGTGCGACGCAAATCCTCGTTGCGTTGCTAGCGCCGATTGAAACGACCTCTACATTATTTTTGTTGACCCCAGGTCGGTGTCTTTGAAGCTAACTGCAAATTGCACACTACCGACACATGTCTAGAAAAGGCTGAGAATGTTCCTACTCCGGATCAAACTCAAAATGGAATGGTAAAGTAAGGTCAACAATGTCAAGATCTGACAGGCTGTCCTGGTCCGAACATTGACGAAGGTCAATACTTTACACGGTGTTTTATACGAGTAAGACGCCGGTTCGAGAACAAGCTATAAGCCCTGAGAAACGTTTCTAATCCGGAACGACTCGTAGTCAGAAAGGGCATAATAGCGTAACTACTGTCTTGGCGTAGATCACAAAACCCAAATTTATGACAAAGCTGATCGAAAAGGGGTAGATCCGGGCCGACATAGTCGGCAGAAAGGATCGTACACTAGGAAAGTTCACCTAGTAAATCGCTCGGCTGAAACCGGACGGGGAGGCCTGAGTCACCATGGGCGCACAATCGACCCGACGTAGATCACCTCGTTCTTGTCAGTGGACCAATTATACATCACAATAGGAATGATCAAATTGGCAGTGAAGAATGATCGAGAGAAGAAGAAGATGCTGCATCTTAGGACGGCAAGTACAGAGTTTCGCAATCATCTCTACTGTCCGTGACCGCCCACTGGCACTGGTCTCAATTCCAACAGGAAAGACTCATAGTGTACAGGTGACTACAATAGTCACAGAGCTGGGATATAATCACATGGACAGTAGGATAGGAGCTTAAAACTGGCAGGATGACAACAAACTAATCCTTGTCAATCAGCCCAAAGATCAGCCAACCTTCTACTCCAGATCATGTCACACCACCTCTACACCAGACTTGACATTCCACTCCTCAGACCTGGAGTGGAACATTACACTTGTTGTTGGGAAACAGCTAGGAGGCAGCGACCATCGGCCAGTTTTTCTCACTGTTGAAAATCAACTCATCAGGGAGAGCAGCACTCTATCTAGGTGGAATTACAAGAAAGCAGATTGGACAATGTATAAGCATCGCACCAGTACACTGACACTAGGTCTATCCACTGACAAGGACATCAACAAGGTAGTTGATGAGTTCCGCCGATGCATAAAACAAGCTGCCTATGAAACAATTCCTAGAGGCGCTCGAAAACACAACACGCCTTACTGGAGCAGTGAATTTGAACTACTGCACAAAATTGTCGAAATTTCACGAAGCAGGCAGAGACCACTCCGTGCCAAGAACACCACAACAAATATCAGCATGCCAAGGCTATATTTCAAGGGCCAAGCTGCAGGCCAGGCGGAGAAGCTGGAAGGAAAAAACAGAGTTCTTAAACTTTGAAAGAGATACCAGGAAACTGTGGAAGCTGGTAAAACAATTTAATGATGAAGGTACAGGGAGAAATCCAAAGATTGCATTGAACAAAGATGGAAACATCCTCACAGGAAAACAAGCAGCGATCATTTGCAGACTCCTTTGCTAAAGACAGCAATATTGAATTGTTGCAGTGAAACAGAGAGAAATTCGTGAGAAAAAGCAAAATGTAGAGCAAGATGAAACCATACCTGAAGTGATGAAGACCCAATCATTTAAAGAACTGGAACTGGCAATATCCAAATTAAAATGGAGAAAATCACCAGGAGCTGATGGAGTGTCCAATGAGATGATTAGAACTTGGAAACTGCAGCAAAACAAAGCTACTGCAGATTTACAATAATTGTTGGATCTTGGGTCAAGTTCCACAGACCTCGTGAGAAGCAATCATGATACCTCTCTCGAAACCTGGAAAAGATAGTTCTTCTGCCTCCAGCTACCGACAGATCAGTCTTACAAGTTGTCTCTGCAAAATAATGGAACGTATAATAAATCTCCGACTGCAGTGGTATCTTGAAAGTGAAAACATTCTTGTGTCACGAGCAGGTTTCAGGCAGTGCTACTACTGAAGACCAAGCAACGTACCTTTCTCAGGAGATTGAGGATGCGTTCCAAGATAAGAAACTGGTACTAGCGACATGGATAGACCTAAGGAAAGTTCTGACAGGGTTTAGAAAGAAGGACTGCTGAGAACTGAAAATTGTAAAATAAAGGGTAGGATGTACAGATGGATAAAAGCATACTTACATAACAGAAAAGCAAGAGTGCATCTAGATGGTCTCAAGAGTAAAAGTTCTACTGCACCATGGCGTCCCTCAAGGAGAGTACTGTCCCCACACTCTTCTTGATTTTCATCAGCGACCTGGTTGTGACAGGTTACCACAGGAGTAAAATGTACGCTGAT
>JADZMA010002393.1:0-7500 GCA_020796225.1 Arion vulgaris
AAAAAAAGAAGCCCAAATTTTTATATAGTTGAACTGTGCCCTATAAGTAGGACAAACCCCGGGGAAATTTTTTTCCCTTTTTTCCCGCCGAAAATGATAGGAGCTAGTTTTTTGTGAATTTTATAAATTGTCTTCAGTTCGAAATTTTTTTGGGAAAAAGGTTTTAATTTCAACAAATAGTTAAAATGAGGATTTTGGGGGACATTTCATGCAGCTAGGTGAAAAGGGGGATTACATTAGATTTTGTGATTGGAGTGATGTTGAATTGTCCAGTGACGAGAAGCTGAACCTGTCGACCACGATGTTCAATTAGATTTAGAGGATTTTTCTTCCGACATCGAGGAGCCCGGCCCTGTGCCCGTTGTTAAAGGGGAGGGTTGGAGTGATACCACTTAATAGTTGTGGAGCCAAGGAAGGGGTTTCCAACACTAGAAAAAGGGGCAGAACCATTGGGTTTTTTCAGCAATTTTTTAAGTTTTTTAATTTTGTACGCTGATCAACGTCAGAAAAGAGCTGGGAAAATTGATTCAAAGTGGGACGCAGTAACTGCTCCAAAATTTAAAGGTTTTTTGCAGAATTCCATCTTTAGGGGTATAATTTCTTGTGAAACTTTATCCAGTTCAAGTATTGTTGCTCTTTTTTGAATGTTCTACAAGCAAAGTTTTATTATTAAATTTTAGAAAAAATGTTGCTTTTTTGAGGAGTTTTTCCCCCTTTTAGTGTTTTTTATGGAATTTTTTTTGACGTGTGGGAACCCAAAAGGGGTTAAAGAAAAAGTTCAACTTTAAATATATAATTATATTTCACTAACTATCTGGCAACGTCCATTCCTCCGCCACCTGGGGGGTGGGGCGACAGACTATGACAGAAGACAGACAGACAGACAGACAGACAGACGCAGAGACAGAGAGACAGAAGACAAAGACAGACGACAGACGAAGACGGCAGGCGGCAGGCAGCGGCAGCGGCCGGCAGGCAGGGAGACAGACAGACAACAACAGACAGACAGACAGACAGACAGAAGCGATAGATAGATAGATAGATAGATAGATAGATAGATAGATAGATAGATAGATAGATAGATAGATGAAATAGATAGATAGATAGATAGATAGATAGATAGATAGATAGATAGATAGATAGAAGATAGATAGAATCTATTTGTAGGGGTGGTTATTCGTTTGTTTTTCCTTTCCCGTTTGTTATTCCTTTTGTTTCAATTGCCATCTTTTTTTTACTTCCAAATTGATAGGAAGAACTCCACCCCTCCACAATTTGTTCAATTAGAATGTTTTTTCATTTGCCATATATACTTCCATATTATATCAAAATTTATTAATGGTCCCTTTTCAGTAGTTATAATTATTCTGCAGTCTCAAAAGAAATTAAGGGCGTTTAGTCAGTTCCATACCCTTTTATTTAGTATTCATGGACGCAACAAAAGCACGTCCACTGATCGGGGTATTTCAAAAACTCCTTTTTTTTCCCGATCCTCACCACAGCTACTAAAAAACGTCATAACTAATCTACGCAAAAGCGTCATGCCCAATCGTTATGTTTGTACTTTTTTTTTGGGGTACAACACAGTCTCCTTTTAATTTATAACACTAACATTCTAACTGGCTAATTGTCCGTTTTTGGTAAACCCCCACCAAGGTTTAAACCAAATCAAATCTGCACAGGGGGCCCTTTCGGGGATATTGGGATGGGGAGCGAAGGGGAAAAAGGCCCCCCCACGACGAACGTGGCTCCACAACGACAACAAAAACAAATCAACCATTGAAAAACAAAAGAAAAATCCGAGGGATCTCAGGACAAACCAATTGAATGAGCTGATGGGAACATGTCCCCCACATCGTAAAATGGGTATCAACTGGTCGAAGGCGCCCATTTTAAACATAAAACCCCCCAATGTGCTTTATGCTGAAAATAAATTAAAAACAGCAGCATTATTTATTTAATTCTAGACATCTCCTTGTGGTTCAGACGGAGTTGACCCTCTCAACGACTTAGTAGAAAACATCTGGTATGAAGTGGCTGTACGCAACATCCTATCATCAGTTGTGGGAAAGGGCCCAAAAGGGCAGCTACCCTGCATGTCACTATTTTACCTGCCAGTCAGAGTCTGTCTATTATTCAAAAATGAAACTCAAAAAAAGACAAAGTTATAAATGAACTGAAAATAATTATATAATTTATTTTTAACATTATATGACCTTCTTAGGTAAAATTCCTCAACCCCTCCCCAAAACGTAGATCCCCAAAATCACATTGCCCCATTTGACCCAAATTAACTGAAATCCAGAGGTAATAAAACAGCCCCCCCGTAGAGGGGGGGACCCTAACGATACCATAAATGCCCCTTTTTTCTCATCTTAGACCCGCAATAAAAAAGAAGTTCAAACGTCGCAAATAAACATCCATATCAAAATTTAAAAAAAACAATGAAAATTTTTTTCATAGAATCCCCAAACATGGGGGTGACATAATAAAACCCCTCCGGGGCCCATTGATCCCCCCCTAAACCCCAAAAAGAACATCTCCAAACAGTATACAAACAATTTAAATAACCTCCCCAAAGGGGAATCGCTATCAAATTACTAATACCCAAGTCGATCTATGTTAAACAACAATTTTATACCCCATTCATATTCTCCAAAAATGTCCAAGACATTTCATTATCCCAAAAAATGTTCAATCTCTTAATGTGTCGGCCAGAAATTGTTAATTAGATTGTTCATTTCACCAATTGACTAATAACAAAATGACTTGTTTTTATCAGGGTCTGAACCACTTTGTATTTTTTGGGAGAATAAAAATTTTCCCAATTTGTCCGAACTTTATTTAGGCTTATTTTTCACTCCAAAGGCCCAATGGAATAAATCAACATACCCTTTGGCTGTCATCAAGTTTCTTATGCAGACAGGCTATTCTTCGCTTCTTTACGACCCTTTTTTAATTTTTTTTTGTGAATAACCATGTCCCATTTCCCAGGGTATCACAATGAAATAAATCGTCAATCACAAAATTAATAGGCAACTTAGGGCCTACCATAAACAAATAATATGGAGACCAACCTGGGGATGTATGGGAGTAATATTATAACCTAACACCACGTATGGAAATGAAGAGACCATTCCAACAGCAGAGTCTTCCAACGAGCGAATCATAGTCAAAAGGCCCTATTAAAACGCCAATATCCCATTTTTTTGGATTGAAAAAGGAGGTCTGGACTTTTAATACCATACTTATGACAAAGAGCAAGTATAACGGTAGACTCAAATTCTTTCCTTGGTAAAGGGATTTTATTGATTCCAAAGTCGGGATCCATCTATGCTGTATGAATCCGCCACTGTATTGCAGTCTGATCTTGGTAGGAACGGCCATCACATACTTAGTCAAAACTAAAACATGTTTAAAAAACCACAGTTATCTCTGGGGAGCCCTAAAGCCCTGGCTCCATTTCCAAGGGATATTTGAAAATTTTGAAACCCCTGTGATTTTTTTTGGGAGGTTTAGTCATATTACAAAGGCAAAAACTTACTAATGCACCTACACCCCGGACATACCATCCCAAAAAAGGATTTTAAAGGAAAGGTCTATCTCCCCCTTGAGGAACTATGGATACCCGATAGTACATTCGTAGAGCCGGAGGTAGTACAATTTTCAATTCATTACTTTCACAGTTGCCCCCCTTTTTCATCAGAGGCCCCCCCTTTACAAAACAAAGACCAGCAGGGGACAACCATAACCGCTGCGATTCCCGTCCCTGGTGGTGCCCCTGGAGATGGGCTTCCAGAGTTTCGATCACCACCCGCAGCGGGGAACCCATAACTGTAAACTTTTGACATCGGATAAATATAAGAGCGGGATTGTTTTTAGGGCAATTTCCCCATCGTGTGTACAGTAAGATCACAATGTAAGGAGGGGGTTTTGAAATGAATTGAATTAATTCCTATATCCTCATCTTCAGACAACGATGTACACTCTGTATCATCCAGCGGAACAGGCAAAGGATACCGCGATAGGAAATCAGCATTTTTTTAACGTGCCTCTACGATGCTAAATTTCAAATAAAAAAATCGCCATCGTCAGAGCCATTTTTGCTCGATAGCCCCCAGTAAAATCCCATCTGTAGACCCATTTTTGCTCAATAGCCCCCAGAAAATCCCCATCTGTCAGAGCCATTTTTTAATAGCACCCAGAAAAATCGCCATCTGTGGGGCCATCTTGCTCAATAGCACCCAGTAAAATCGCCATCTGTCAGAGCCATCTTTGCTCAATAGCCCCCAGTAAATCGCCATCGTAACCATTTTTTGCCCAATAGCACCCAGTAAAATCGCCATCGTGAGAGCCATCTTTGCTCAATAGCACCCAAAAAAATCGCCATCTGTCAGAGCCATCTTTGCTCAATAGCACCCAGTAAAATCGCCATCTGTGAGAGCCATCTTTGCTCAATAGCACCCAGTAAAATCGCCATCTGTCAACCATCTTTGCTCAATGCACCCAGTAAAATCGCCATCTGGAGCCATTTTTTGCTCAATAGCACCCAGTAAAATCGCCAGGGGGCCATTTTTGCTCAATAGCACCCAGAAAAATCCCATCTGTAGACCATTTTTTGCTCAATAGCACCCAGTAAAATCGCCATCTGGAGCCATTTTTGCTCAATAGCACCCAGTTTCTTTTTTTGAAAAAGTAAAACCCCTTATTATCCGTATCTCAGAAACCCCTGTTACCCAATGATAGAACGAAACTTTTGGGGGACGGCCCATTTAAAAACCCAATAATTGAGTTAAAACTGTTTTTAATATTTTTCCCCCCTGCGGAGGTTCTACTGGCAAAGCTATAACCTTACTGTGCCCATTTTGATGCTGACTAACACGCCCCTAATCCACAAAAAGAGGCATCAATGTCCAAAATAAACGGACTGCCAAATCGGAAATCCCAGAAGGGGTGCAGTGATCAACTTAGTTTAGCCCCAAAAAAATTCTCGCAAGCACCCCCAATTAAAATTTTCCGACCCTTTTGGTTATATGTCTTTTGATCCTCTAGTAAGGCCTGAAGGATGGCATTCATTCCCCATATCTAAAAAGGGGTTTTCCAACAAAAAACCGGGGATGAATTTTCTATAATCCCGCCTACCCAAAAAACCCCCCACTTGCTTTACACTGTGGGGGCGTTAAGATTCTTTATGGCTGAAACTTTAGAGGGGGGTTTCAATGCCACTACCGGAAAAAGGGGCCCCAAAAAATTTAACCGAGTTCCCGCAAAAAAACATTTATTTGGGGTTTAACCTTTAACCCAAGATCCTTTCCCCGCACATTACCCAACCGAATCAAATGGTCCTCAAAAGTAGTTGAAAAAAACCAAATGTCATCTAAATATACCAATAAAGACTTTAACATAAAATCATTCATAGAGTTTTTCATTAACCTCTGAAATGTACCTGCAGAATTGGTTAAACCCTTGGGATTCTGATACTCGTACAATCCCAAAAGGGGGTACAAAAGGCAGTCTTATCAATATCGTCCCGGTTCATGGCACCTGGAATACCACTAGTCAAATCCAGAGGAAAAAATTTTGCTCCCTTTAGCGAATCCAGGTAGTCATCGATGCGAGGTAGGGGGTACGCGTCCTTAATAGTTTTTTTTGTTCAACTCCCCAAGTCAAAAAGAGGGGAAAGATCCATCTTTTTTTTTACTAACACCCAGGGCAGCCCAGGGACGAACCTCCGGGAAAGACCTGTTTTTTTAGGAGATCCGCAATGTGGCTCTGTACCTCGATAAAAAGCAAAGGGGGATTTGCCTGATGGTAATTTTAAAAGGGCTGGTCCATTTAAAGAATCTGGTGCCGAACCTGTCAGCATAACCTACATCTGAATCAGATGAAAATACATTGTCAATCTACATAAAAGAGCCAACATTTCAGCCTTTTGATTAAAATAGACCCATACATTTTACTGAGGTTTAATCGGTGATCCCAAAATTTATGTTCAAGGACCACCAACTCCAAACTTTTCTCCAACATTGACAGTGCATTCAATGGAATTCGTAGAATGGACTAAATGTCACCCCATAAAGAATCGACCGACAAATATCGCCCCCCATTTTCCATTTTAAAGGGAAAAAATCTTCATATTAAATTTTAAAACATGAAAACGCAAACCCTATTTAAATCAGTTGATTGCAGCACACAATACCCTTTTTGCAGCAAAGAACGGTTTTGGGTTCAAAATGACCTGCCGACCCATACTAAACCCCCCTTTTCGAACCCACACCACTCCCAATGAACTAGCTTTTTTAGCGATTTCTTTCCTTAGCAGACCAAAAAAGGCTGGGAAAAGAAGACGGGACCACTTTTTCAGGAGGGCTGGATAGAAGGACCTAGTGGTCGAAATAACGCAGGCGACTAAGGATATTAGTACCGATGATAACCGGATAACCACATCACCAAAAAGATGAAGTTTCAAAAAAATAAAACCGCAATCCTTTAGAAAAGTTTTTAAAAGCCTATGTTAACAACAAAATCCCCTAAAATTTTTAAAACCATTTTAGCTGTTGCTGACCCAATTATCCCCGTTTAAAATAGACTGGGAAAATAAGTGGGAACCTCTGTGGGGCCGAGATCTGGGAGCCCGGGCAATCAAACCCAAAGACATTACCCCAATCCAAACATCTTTAAAGATGATCCCCCACAAATGTCGATTTCGGCTCTGTCCTCCGTCAAGGGCGCCCTCTCCCCGAGTGGCGAGTTTAACAAGTTTCACCAATTCCCGCCCCATTTTATCGGGGGCAGCTAAAACCGAGCCCCAGGCCCCGATTTGCGTTGGTGGAAGCGAGCATGGTAGTCATTTTTTCCCGTATTGCGCCCATTCGAGTTATTCATAGGCCTGACCTCCCAAAATTTTGGGCTCTACGCTGAAGTGCCCTACCTGGGAAGACATTTCATATGCGTGTGGTGAAACCGGTTTGTTCTCCCATCGCATGGGACTTACGACAAAGGAGGAAGGAGATGGAAGGGTCCCCACCACTTTTTCCAACAACATCCTGGGAAATAGTCGATCCCCCCCCGAATTTAAAACCGATCCCCCAATAAAAAAATCCATGGGTTTCTTGCCTTTTCCCCCATCTGGGCAGCAGTAATCTTTTTTTACAGATCCATCAGCCGATGGAGAAGTCACGGGTAGATTTCTTTTTGTCCGCCTTATAAAATATGGAAAAGGGGATCAGAGCGGGCCATTTTCTCCCTATTCCCTTACCAACGATCCAAAAAAAGTCGGGGTCCTGAATGGTCAACATAGGGCTTATTCGGAACGTATTGAATCGATACATGATCCAATATGGGATCCCTTTTTTCCCGACCGTCAGCCCATACGACCCCCAGTAGAGACGAATATCTCTAGCAAACTCGTCGACTGTAGGGCCATCTCGGACTCAAAAATTTCCCGACCGGCCGTAAAGCTGGACCATTCGCGCCCCAATACCTGCCTGACGCTTCAAT
>JADZMA010002394.1:0-12172 GCA_020796225.1 Arion vulgaris
GATCATTAAAGAGTGTGTCACACGATGCATAAGGAACTCCGCTTTCAGTTAGAATGTTTGCAAAGTACAAAAGACTCTTTGGCATAGATTCTGGCCCAAATATGCTGCGTTAAACAGATCAATAAAGAGAATGTGTACCACGAAGGAAGTGAGTGTGTCGGGGGGGTGGGGGTGGGGGAGTTCTGACTGTCAGGAGACAGACTCGAAACATTTCCCGTAATATAAAAAAAGCCTTGACCTACATGTGTATGGTACCATACACAAAAGTAGAGCATACTTAACAGGGGGTTCAACAGTAATCGTTCTTATCAAAGATCAATTATACATCACAATAAGAATGATTCAATTTGTAGCATAGAAAGAACACACACGCAAAGAGAAGAACAAAAGAGAATCAGTCTTGTCTTCCTTTAGTCTTTTATTTATAATAATACTTCTTCTTTTTCTTCGCGTTTGTTCTTTTACGATCAATTTTAATCACTCTTTATAATAATACTAATTCTCGTTCCGCTATATGTTACATAGGGCCTGCAAGTAATTTCTCCATACCGCTTTAACCTGGGCAACTTGCTCAATCTCCTCCATGGAACGGAGACCGATATTTCTTTCATCTCTCACCAAATTTCGTTTCAGTGTCTCATATGTCGTCCTCTTTTCTTGAACCCTCTGCATCACTTCAATTATAGCTATTGTGATATTCTATGATCATTTCTTCTCACAGTATGTCCAGCATATCTCCATCGTCTCCTTCTTATAACAGTTGTTTCAGGAGTCTTCTATTTATGCATCATCTTATCCCCCTATCTCTTTCCTGTTCTTTCTTCTCCAATTGCTCTTATTGTATCTTTCACATTTACATTTCCGATTTCTAGTTCTAGTATGCTTTCTCACTCTCACTCTTTGCATTGTCTCCACTCTTCTTTTTTTTTCTTTCTCTCTCTCTCTACCTCTTGCCACTCTCTCTCTCTCTTCCTGGTCGTTATAACTTTCTCCGAACCTCCATCTAAGACAGGTGTGACAAGTCAGAAGAAAGTCTAGGCCGCCCAGAACGCTAACTCATACATAATGGAAGCCTACAGGCGATATACAGATGTGTTTAATGGAAATGCACGTGCTAGTCTCCGTGAGTTGGAGACGGATCTGAAGGAATCCGAGTTCTGGCGAGGTAGGTGGTTGTCAGGATGGAAGACAGATGGTTTCTATCTTAATTTGTCCGGTAAAGCGGTTCCTAATCAGCTTATTCAAGCAGTGAGCATTGCTTTAAGAAAAATTCTTGCATTGACTTCTTCTTCTTCTTCTTCTTCTTTGCGTTCGTTCTTTACGACCAATTTTAATTACTCTTTGTGATATGTTTGATCTTTGCCAAGAACGTGTATACGTTGCACATTGGTTTGGTAGGCCTTAAACGCATATACTTCTGCACGTTTAGGACATGTGCATCCGATTTCAATCAAACCTCCTTAATCGCCTCTTACGACATCTGTGACAGGTAACAGTGGTTCTATTCTTTACACCCCAAATTTGGGCCCGGTAACCACTCGGACGTCTTGTTGACTTAAATATGGTCTGTTCCAGCGAGAAAGACAGTTCATATATATAAATATATATATAAACATAGTTTTTGTTTTAAAATGGAAAACCTCTTACAATGGCACTTAACTAATCACTTTTGTTAATGTGGAAGGATCGTCTGGTTAGTGACCAAAAGATTGTGGAAGGATCAAATCTGGTTAGTGACCAAAAGATTGTGGAAGGATCAAATCTGGTTAGTGACCAAAAGATTGTGGAAGGATCAAATCTGGTTAGTGACCAAAAGATTGTTTTATTTCTCTCCGCTCCTAGAAGCATAGGTTCTCAACAGCTGTTCGCCCTTTTCCCGGTCTTGGTTGTTTCTTTATGGTCTCCCAGGATATGTGAGCATATATCAGTTCCTTAGATGCTTCGTCTCCAGTTCTGTCTAGGACGTCATCTTTTCCATTTTCCTTCACAAGATTGCCAATTTAAAAATCCTTGAAAGTGTGAATGATAATCAAGGACTTTTGTTTAGATACTTCAGATGAAACAGGAAAATATTCTTTTTAAATTTGATCTCGGCAAAATTGAGATCAACAAAACAAATAGCAATGGCAGTAGCTTCTTCGGGAATAGCATCGACACTCTTACAAGGCGGACGATCTGCTCACGCAGCCTTTAAACTGACATTTAATCAGCATACACAGACAGTTCTACTTACAACGTCCAAGAAAGGTATAGCTGTGTCCAAAGTATTATGTGATTCTTCTGTTATTATCTGGGATGAATGCACAATGTCTCACAGAGTGCTGTTGAAGCTTTAGACAGGACTCTTCATGATCAGATCTAAGGAACAGCTATTCGATGATGGGAAGTGTCACTGTCGTGCTTTCTGGTGATTTTTGACTAACTCTGCCTGTGATTCAGAGAGGCGCGAGAGCTAATGAGGTCCAAGCTTCTATCAAGTGTTCAACAATTTGGAGCAAATTTCATGAAATTAAAGTTGACCGTAAACATGAGGGTATATCTAATTCGCGACAAATCAAGTGGCGAGTATGCAAAAACCCTGTCAGATAGAGGTGATGATAAAATACCCGAGAACAATGAGAGATTAACATTACCAGACGCCCGAGTGGTTACCGGGGCCCAAATTTGGGGTGTAAAAGAATAGAACCACTGTTACCTGCCATGCATGTCGTAGGAGGCGACTAAGGAGATTTGGCTGAAATCGGATGCATGTCCTAAACGTGTAGAAGTCTATGCATTTAGGGGGCCTACCAAACCAATATGCAACGTATACACGTTCTTGGCAAAGACCAAACATATCAAAAAGAGTGATTAAAATTGGTCGTGAAGAACGAACGCAAAGAAGAAGAAGAAGACATTGCAGCAGAATGGACCGATTGGTAAAATTGCCTTGATCAATTAACAACAAAGTATGGACAATAGATATAGTATTTCCAAATATATATCAGATCAATTTAAAGTCTCAAAAGTGGGTTTACGAACGTGACATTCTGACACTTAAGAATAAAACAGCATCTGCAATCAATGATTTCCCACTATGTAAGATTCCAGAAGAGATCAATATCTACGAGTCAGTAGACATATTGTATTAAAGAAGATAAGCGCTGTTAAACCACCAGGTCTAGTACTCACGTTTTCAACGCAAACTACTAAATCACAAAGAGTGGTTAACTTTATTGATATGAACGAACGAACGTACGAAAAGAAGCACCTATGAGTTGCCGAGGTTTTCAATGGGAACAAAGAATATTAACACTGCTACCTACAAGGCATATCGTAAGAGGTGACTGGGGTAGGGAGCATGAAAAGCTACCTAGCAAATAAAAGGGTCGTAGAAGATTTGGATGTGCTGGTCTACTTGTAGGTGCATAACTGGCACAACGTACAATCGCTCTTAGGCTCTGATCACATACACATCACAAAAAGTGGTTAACAAATGGTTTATATTGAGCGTTCGAAGAAGAAGTGACGCACGAAAAGAAGGAAACAAACAAACAAGCCTCACGCTAATTATAATAATAAACTAAATTATAACTATAACACTATACAGTACAAAATATTAACACAGAGAACAATGGAAATTCAACAAAAACAAAAAGAGTTTTAAAAAGCATACATAATTAAAGACAACACAGATACATGAAACAGAGTCACCTGAATTCAACATATCCTATATAAATATAGGAAACATAGAGAAATAATAAGTTACAAATAAACGATAACAATACACGATGGTAGAACAAAAAAGCATAACGAAAAACAAAGAAACCAAATAAAACCTCACATGGCTAAAAAACCCGAACATGCATGAATGGGTTCCGACAGTTTTCCCTAAGACAGATATGATGTGACGCCACGATATGGTATAACTCCAGTAAGATGTAGTACTAGAAAGTGCGATTTTTGTTTGTATAAATCTCATCTGTTTAAATTATCTGTTCCCAGCTTTAAGACAGGCAGTTTGAAACAAATTTGTTACTGTGGATTTTACGAACGGTAAAAATAGATCACACCGTCAGAAAGCAATGGCAGACTACTGACTTGTTTACTGTGGTTGATGGCAGCATTCTGGTAAGGATATGCCAGAGATTTTCAGTGATTTCATAATCTCATTAGTTGCTCATTTGTACACATTTGTTGGCTTGCTCTATAAATGAATTAATTGTTTTTAAAAAAACCCAACTATACAAACACAGAAATTGCAATAAACAATGCATACAGCATTTTTTCCCGATTCAAAGCATAGGCTTTTCAGCTCTTCGGCTCAGTGGCATGAGACATCGTAACCTTTCGGTTCAGTGCCACGAACACCGTAAATCTGGGGAATCTGTGGCTTTTCTGCCATCCCGCGGAATTGAACCACACACACACAGAGGGATAGTCACCCGTAGTCCAACGCGCTACGAACACGCTGGGCAGACGGGTATGCATATGATGTATAAAGAAGTGAGTCGTCCAGTAGTCAAGTAGTAACATGTCCCTTGCGGAACAATCGCATTCATCTCAGGCTGCTCGAAAAGCACTCTGTTTCTTGCAAGTTTTCTGGTCTCTTCTTCTTCTCCACCCTTCACCCCCGGGAGGTATGAGTCCTGACCAAGGCCTTCCAAGTCTGCCTATCCAAGGCCATCTTTTCCAGATCTCCTCCTTGCAGGGTCCTACTTCGTCCTCTGACAGAGAGCTATGAGGCTGCAGTTGTGGTTTCTGTAGCTATCTAGTGTTTTTTTACAGGTGGGAGTTGCTAGAAGATACCTCAGCCTCACTTTCTTCGCCTCCTACGAGACATGCAGGGCAGGTAACAGTGGTTCTATTATTTACACACCAATCTGGGCCCAGTAACGACTCAGCGGGCATGATCTCTTCTAGAGACATGTTAAAGGAGTTTCATTGATGCCCTGCTGTGCCTTCGTGTGGTCGTCTCCTGCCTCGTGCTCCAGGGCAATGCCTTCCATGCCTTTCTCTCAAAACCATGTGGTGTTTAATTTGACCAAAATATTTCATCTTCCCGGGACATGATGCTATCTATGAGCCAATGCTCCTTGATATGCATGTCTTGTAGGATGTCTTTGTTTCTTCTCTTCTTTGTCCAGGATATTCTAGAACTTTTCATAAAGCACCTTGTTTCAGCTTCAATTTTGTTTATTAATGTTTGTGTTATGGTCCACGATTCGCCTCCATATGTTGCCACAGAGAATTTGCATTTCTCAATAGTCTTAGAAGAGTGAAATTGTGTTTAAATCAGCGAGCCACAGGGACCATCAGTATCCACATACTTTCTTCGATATATGTTGGGGATACTGAGCACCTATGGGTCTGCCCGGAGTGCAATGACGTTAGTTTAACCAATAACCAGTCTTACTTTTATTTGTTTCCTTGTGTCGAGCCATAATGAAGAAAATGAAACTCTGTGGTTTTATGTTCATAATTATCTACTACATAAATCAAAGAGACAATCTATTAGGAAGAAAAACCAAAGACAAAACATACAAAGAATCCTTTTGTTTGATAAAGGCATTTGGTAGAAACCTAGCTGTATATTGTTTGTTGTATATTGTTTTTGTATTTTGTAAAACTACAAAACCTTATTTGAACGTGTTTCACCATTGGAAACAATAATCAAACATGGATCGAGTGAGTGTTTGAAACTCCACAACACTTAACATCTACAGGGTGTTCAAGATAATTGCAGTCCCATTGACAAATCGAGATTGCCAGATAACCTATCGCGTTGTGTATATTATATTAAGCCGGTTCTGGCTAGCTCGTCTACATCACATTTGTTCATCGCCCCTTCCCGCACTACAGTACATATTGTCCACACAACCTTGACCTATACTACGTATAGCTGAACCTTCATTTTCATACATATATACCCAGGTCAAGCTCCATTCACAGACCGCTTTTATCTTGAACACCCTGTACAATAACTATCGCTACTGCCTGTAGTACATCTTGTTATGCATGTGTAGGACCGACAGAACAGGAGCCTCGGAATGGCCGCATGGTTAGTACAGTCGTCGAAGACTGATCAGTTATGACTTTTATTTATGCCGCAATAGAAAAGGTCGCCCGGCCTTACCGTGAATTGACCACGAGTCTCCAGCGTGAAATACGCGCTCGAAACCATTCAGTGAGACGATCCTTAATCATATCATCACTCCCATCTGCCCAGTAATATTGTTCGTAACGTGTTGGACTGTGGGTGACTGGCTCTCTATGTGTGCGGGTTCAATTCCGCGGGCTGGCAGAAAAGCCACAGGTTCCCCAGATTTACGGTGTTCGTGGCACCGAGCTGAAGGGTTACGATGTCCATGGCACTAGAGACGAAAGGCGCAGCTCAAGTGCTTCTGGATCGGAAAAAGATAATAAATCATATCATCATACAATAAGGTGGCAGTATATGCCAGCAGCACCCCCATGAGGCCATTACCTTGTAGTGGTGGGAGCTTGCGTGTCTCAATGATCCAAGAAAGCTATGCCCGGCAGGAACGTTTCTGTTCTGGAAGGGTTACCCATGCCGGACAGGTCCAAGGTGAGAGGTCAGATTAAATGTGGCCTCCTGGTCCCCAGGTTGGGGGTTGGGCGCAGTGCTAACAACTCTGCCCCATAAAAAAAAGAAAAAATGTTACAGAAACTTCAAAAGGAAAAAATGCTCTCGATGTCCAGCGGTCTTGAGACAGAGTACCACTGTCAGCATGAACAGTATGGGTAAAGCCACCAAGGAAGCCCATGCTGGGAATTCAAGTCTGCTGGATGAACTGAACACACATCTCTGACGTGGTGCTCTGAAAGGTTGCAAGGGACAGGAGAGCATGGAAAGTCGCTCTGAAGCCCCATGTGTCACTAGGCATGACGGGATTAAGCCATTAAATAAGTAATATGCCAACAGTGGCGTCTGTGGCTTAGAGGATAGTGACTTGGTCTATTAACTTGACGTTCTGATTGAATCACGCCGTGGACAGTTTGGTTGCAAATTGTTTCGTGTGGATTTTTACAAAGGACGATGGCAGCACCCGTTCAAAGCAATGGCAAACTACTAAACGTAATAATGCTAGAAAAATCTGAAACAGCGTTAAAAGCTAGAGTTGATTCGCGTCCTGTAAAGGATATGCCATTAACTATATGCCAACGAATATCTTTTAACCTTGGCCTTTCCACACTGTGCCATGCCGCTAGGTTTTACTACAGAAACTCAAGTTGGAAATGGTAAGAAGACAATCATAGACAGATCAAGCATCTCAGTTTGTATGTTTCTTACTGCTTCCCTAAAATATAATTCTTTACTACAAGGAAATCTAACAGATCAACAATAAACAAACTATCTCTGCAGGTACATTTACTAAGTTCTGTTTAGTTATTGTTTCTCAAGTTATTGATATTTTTACTTACTTACTTACTTATTCCTCTCTACTCCTCGTTGAGACTTTCTTTTTCCAGGTCTGTTTGAACGTCTCTTTTTCGTTTTCCTTGCGGGTTCCGCCAAGTGCTTGTCTAGTCTTCTCCTTCTTCTACTGCGTTTGCCTGCTGTGAATTCAGGCGTTATCCATAACGCCTGGTATGTCGCTTCTGATTGATTTGTGGACTTACAGCATGTTTTTTACCATTTTGACTGGTGTCTCTCGCCATGCAGGAGGACCTGAGCCGACTTCAGAGGTGCGTGTCTAGTGACACTCGAACTGTGTCTTCCGAGAGGTATGCCCGACCATTGCCATTATCTCCTCTGTAGGTCATCATGGGTTCCTGTCCTGTTCTTATCCACAGGTCTGTAATGTCATTCATTTAAGAATGTACCAAAAATGCGAAAATATAAAGACAATAACATCAAATAAAAACAAAGAGAATAATAAAAAAACAATTCAAAAATTATCAATTGAAAAGCAGTCTATTCAAACTTTGAGGTATGAGCAATAAAAAGACAGTGAAAATCTATTAGAGGCTTCCAAAAAAAAAACCTACAGTTACCAAACAAGATTCGAACCATAAACTGATTTCTTACCTCACCACTTGCCTAGCCCAGAGCCAACTATAAACATGCATAGACCTTCGGTAAGAATTATGGGGAAATCGGAGCCTCAACTACATCACGTGACCTCTTGTTCCAGTATTTGTGCATATATACGAATTAATTTTAAAATCAACACAAAATGCTAAATCGAAGTTATATTAGCCGACAGTTAAGTTTAACAATAAGGAATATCAATGTTATGAATATTTTCACAATAAATAACCATAGATTCACAGAATTGAGTAAAATTGCAAAAGAGCATGCAGTGTTCTATCAAACATCTATATTTTCCGGCCCCCTTTCTGATCTAGGTCAGGGAACTCTTGTCAGTTGACTGACCTAGTTATCTAGAGTTGGCTATGCCTAGCGCTACAGAAGAACTTTTAAAGCCTTACGGTTGGACTTTTTGCAGGCTTAATAGAAATATAACGGTAGGAGAGAAATAAAATAATAATAATAAACAAAATAATTTCGGACTTCTTGATATCTGATTTATCATTGTACATTATCTTCTTTTCTCTATTAAAAATGTGCTAGTAGTGATTGTCACATGTGTGATACATCTTCTGGTTTTCTTTTCTGTCCTTTACAGGGTCTAAAGTCTAAGTTGTCTTAATTGCACAATGTTTTACCCCATATAAACAGTCCTCTCTCCGCAGATAGCACACCAATCTGTCGAAAGTTGTGCACAAAAGCACGAAGTCCATGCTTCGGCAGCAATTCTATGGTCTCTGAAAAAATACACGCATGAATAGAACGTTGCAGTCTACAATAATCTATTATTAACAATTTTTGGGATTTATGTGGTCTTTAAGTAAGTTAGCGTCAAGTGACGAGCGTCTGGTCGAATGGATTAGAGCGCAGCTTCCCATGCGGGAGACATGTGTTCAATCGATGGTAAGACCAAAGATATTTTTATGTTGTCTTAGTAAAAGAAAAATCATAACCTGAATAGCTTCGCAGCGACTGTACTAGCAATGCGGCCATTAAATTCCTCAGGCTCAAGTTCCCCCTGTCTTACACCGCCTAAAAATCAATTACTACAAGTAACAGTAACAACTGTTTGATTTGAGCGTCAATAGATTGTTAAAAGTGGTCAAGCTACAACATTTGCGTCTCTATACAACGTACACCCACTTATTCAGTAAGCTTTTTGTTCCGGCTCGCCTTCCTAGTACTGGCCATTTCCACAGTAACTACAGGATACCACTTGCGGTTATCCTCGGTAGAAGTTATCTTCGACGTCGTCTGAATAATGGGTTTCGTTCTCTCTAGAAAAACCAATTTTCGCAACCTTTATGATCTATATGTGATTTGGTCGGAGCGTCTCTAAATACCGAACTTTGTTAGGCTTCTGTATTCTAAATTTTGGTGCCCGTGCTTGTGCCCGTGGTGGGTAAGTTGCGTGTATGTTGCCTTTTCTTAATGGGGTAGCCGTTTTCACTTTTTTTCAATCAGCATTACCCATTTCTATGATTATCTTCTTCTTTGTCTTCTGCGTTCTCACTAGATTAGGATTTCAGATTCTCTAATAAAGGCCACAATTTGTCTCAGATTGTCACCCCCGTCATGCAGCTCCTCTTGGACGCTGGTGTAAGTGGGCCACCTATTTCTTCCAGGTCCGAATACTGGGTGCAGTTCTGTAGACCGTGTTCAATTGTCATTCTCGCTAAGTCACAGTGGCACAGACCGTTTATGAATTTAGTATAAAGGGGGTGTCTCATTTTGTGTGATCCGTCTTATATATTAATCTTGGATTCTCCGAAGGAGTTAATTCTTATTTCTCATGTTTGTGAGCCTATACACTCTGATATAACCAGTAAAGGTTCGCCAGGTTGAAAGGGCGTGCCTGGACTTAAAAGGAGTTTTAATCCCCTACCATACAAACAAACATTGTGACCGCCGGAGACGAAAAATGGCAGTCTGGTTCCTTGTGGACAGTTGGTAATATATGATTTCAGCTTTTGTATTATCTTTTTATATTAACGTCTAGCCATCGTCATGAGTAGCATACCTCTCGTGATTATTATGTTCTCAATATGTGCAGAATTTGTGTGAAGTGTATGTCGGTTATTTAAGGTTTCTGGCAAATATGTGTTAATCTGGATCATTGCTTCTTATTTTGTCGCCAGAATTCCCAAAATAATCCCTATCTTAATAATTGGTGTGCCTCTAAGTGCAGAACAAAACTATACGCATGCCTTCGTAACAAAATAGCATGAAATATGTGACGTTATTCATACCTTCAAAAGTACTTCCATAAATGAGCTGAGAAATAGGTGTCGTTTTTATGAGACAATTTACGAAGGAAATGTACAGCCAACAATATGTAACAGCACAATATTTTTTTCCGTTCGCGAGCTGTGAATTCAGGCATATCATAGGGCATAATATGGATCTCTGACAATTTTTCGTGAAGTCTTTCCTTCCGTTACACCAGTGTTCCTTGATATTCATCAGAGCCTTACTCCGACTTCAGGGGTATATACAGGCCGTGCAAATTGTGGGAATTTTTTACAAACAGAAAACATAGAACAAATTGTAGCATGCGCATGAAACTGACTATGCGATAACAGCAGAGGACTATGCGATAACAGCAGAGGACTATGCGATAAAAACAGAGGACTATGCGATAACAGCAGAGGTCTATGCGATAACAACTGGGACTATGCGATAAAAGCAGAGGACGCTATGCGACCACAACAAAGGACTGTGCGATGAAGAAATCCCGAAGGACGTTTAGTGTGAAGAGTTCTGCTCAAGATAAGCTATTGGATGATGATGATGATACTTGCGCACAAACAAGCAATCTGAAGGTTGTGGGTTCCAATGTGAGTCTCGTTGATCGAGCCACGACTATATGTTTTGCAGGAGAGAATTGTATTTATACTGGAGCTATTAAGTTCGTGTTTTGTACAGTACTCGGTAGGTGACGCGCCATTTTATGGAGTATCGAGACATATTGAGTAAACCCGGCGTAGTTAGTGAATTCTTCGCCATTAAGCCATTAGACACGTAACACGCCAGTGTTTTGCCGGGGCGACATGGGAGCAAAGAATAGAACCACTACGACCTACAAGACATGTCGTTGGAGGCGACTGATGTAAGATATAGGGACGCTAAACTAGTAATTTTTTTTTAAATCGCAGAAATCGGATGTGCTATCCTACTTGTAGGCGCATAACTGACACAACGTTCAATTGATCTTAGGCTCAGATCGCATGCAAGTCACACAGAATGCTTAACAAATGGTCGTTGTGGAGCGTTCGGAAAAGAAGATATATTATTCGCCATGTGTTTCTGAGCTCACAAGGTGAGCAAAAATAGTAACACGGCGACCAACAAGACATGTAAGAGGCGACTGAGGTAGGGTCGTAGAAAAGCTACCCTAGTAAATAAAAAATCGTCGCTGAAATCGTATGTGCTGGTCTACTTGTATGCGCATAACTGGCACAACGTTTAATCGCTCTTAGATCACATACAAATTACACAGAGTGGTTAACAAGTGGTCGATATGAAGCATTTGAAGAAGAAGAAGAAATATCTGATCAAAATATAACTGAGTTTTGTGATAAGTTTTCTACTAAATTGTACATTTATATCGAAAATAAAAATAAAATAATCTTTACTGACCTTTTTATAGTACAATCAAAGTAGAATTAATCGATTTTATTTACTCAAATTGTTATTAAACTGTTTATTTTTTGGGTCCTCCTGTTCTCACTGCACATGGTTCATGGAACTAGCACTATAATTGATCTTCGTGCAGAAAGTCTCAAAGTTCTTCATCTACTTTTCTTGCATCTATTGGGGGACGGTCTGAGTACATTGACGTCGATACTAACCAGTTTTCCAGATGATTAAGGTATCCAATTATCTGACGGTAAGATTGCTAGCTTAATGCAGAAATCTCTTTAGATGCATTTATTACATGCTTGGTTGGCTGCAGTGGTAATATTGTTTGGCTCTTAAAATAGGTTCAGAATAGCTACTTTTGCCAACCAATCCGTTAGAAGGACAAAACATAGGAAATATAAACAAGTAAACCAGAGCTTACGACTAATATGGGAAACGAGTACCGGCAAACAACGATTTATACGTGAGGGGAAAAAAGGGCACGTATAATAAAAA
>JADZMA010002395.1:0-12170 GCA_020796225.1 Arion vulgaris
GTGTCGGCGCAATTTGCAGTTTTCACTTGCATTTTCCTAGCCTCGGGAAAACATCTGACTGGGTCAAGCACAAATAATGTATAGGGCGTTTCAATTGTCGCTAGCAACGCAACTGAGATTTTGCACTCGCCACCAACACCCACCCAGTTCTTCGTGGATGTTAGCTGTGACTGCAACAGTACCATGCCCGGTTACCCCAATGCTGGCAGTTCCGTTAGGCATCACCCATCTCAGTTCTTCCGGGGATGTTAGCTGTTATCGCAACAGTACCTTGCACGGTTTTCCCAGGGAGGGTTGTTTTGTTATGCACTTAGCACAACTTATGTTTTGCGCTAGAGCTACTGCCCCGTAAATGTATTCTGCCAGGACACCTTTACGGAGTCAGCTGCAATCTTCCTAGTACCGAAACGAGGGTAGACTTTTATTCGTTAGCATCTGACTTTTCTATTCTTGCCCCACATCGAAATGTTTTCCCCCTCCCAGGGCTTCGTGTTTTGCTCTATGTGGGCATACGTTTCATTACTGGTATACGTTTCATATGCACCTCTCATCCTTCATGTTTACTAATCTCTCTATCGGTGAAAAGACTGGTAATTTGTGGCGGGACCTTTGACTTACACTTCGAGCTTGTGTATGGAGTCTCATGCTCCGGAGATGGCAATTTGTGTTCGCCCTACTACAGGTGTAGGGATTCTATCAAAGACGTTTCGCTGCTGCTTCTTTTGTTCGGAACTTGGAAATATTTTGTTGGACATCGGCTGGGCTGTCCGACTTCGATGAGGAAAACCGGGTTTCGCACCATGATGCCGACGTGCTACTCGACTTCCAGCATACTCATCGGCTCTAGTGTCGTGGAACAAGAGAGAGCATGCTTGGGATTCAAATTTCGCCACAGCGGTCAACGTCCCTTCGATGGTTAGTGATTCGTGCCCCATCTTTGTGATGGGGCTAGACTTTAAATATGTGGACCAACGTGCCGCCCAACTCATCACCCAGCTTACTCCTCGGCTCAGAAGTACATAAAGAGAAAGCATGCTTGGGCCGAATTTCGCCACGCGGGTCAATGTTCCTTCGATAGATTTGATTCGGACTTTCGACCATGGGGACCAACGTGCGGCCCAACTCATCACCCAGCATACTCATCGGCTCAAGAGGTGTATAAAGAGAGAATGCGTGGGTTTCGAGTTCGCACCGCGAGAATCCACATGTATCGTTCTAGCTTTTCCCATCGCCCGGGAGAGTCGAGCATTGAAAGTCACTCTGGGAGCTCGTTCGTCTATGTTGCAGGCGGATCCCATCAAGCATGACTACCTTTGCATCTCTACTTGCACCAGAGTAGCTCTCTCCGATCCCTGCCCCCCTTAGCAAGACCGAAACCTAAGTCTGTTACCAGGGTCACCGTGTGGAGGTTGGGGGTATTGTCTTGATTAGCCTGCCCCTTCACTAACCCTGCTCATGTTACTGCAATGACCATGAGCCTTTAACCTCAGTAAACATTCAACAAACGATGCCTCCAGTTAATATCCAACAAACGATGCCTCCAGTTAATATCCAACAAACGATGCCTTTATTAAACATTTAACAAGCAATAACATCAGTACACTATCATCAGTCCTTTTGGTTATTGCTTACTAAACTCACATCATTGCACTCCGGGCTGGCTCATATGTGTTCAGTCTCCTCCAACAGATATCAAAGAGTATGCATATTGATGGTACCGTGACTCGCTGATTAAACACACTCCCAAATCTGCCCCTAAGGCATCCAGTTCTACTTGTCCCCGGGTAACTCCAAACTGCCTAAATCTGGGATCGATTCAACATTTACTTTAGTGTCCTCATCCAACAGGCATTCGCGAAGAGACCAAAGAACATCCCCCTTATCCATCTTCAACTTCCTAACAATCGATGCTGTTGATGCTAGCCTGTCCACTCTATCATTACCGTAAACATCTACATGCCCAGTACAGTATATTAGCAGGAGACCATAGAACATGAGGTTTCCGCTTTAAAATTCACAGAAAAACTAACAAACATGTTGTCATAGATTTGGCAATGTTGTATAAGATAATGTTCTTGGTGATAAACACAGTTTAGTTTGCACATTTAAATTATTGATTTTAAAAAAAATATTATCATGAAGTTATGAAAAATAATTTAAAGCAAAACCCCCCCTTGCATCGTGCGGAGGATTTCACTAACATAAGAAGTGCTAAGAATACCAAACCAGCATATGATGTACATAACACCTATAATTATAGCGTAAACCCTCCAAAAATATATAACATAATCGGTTTTGTAAATATGACACTTGAAATATGATCCTTCTAAATAGCAAACATTTTCAACTTAGAACAGCAATATCTCTGTTTATATACCACTTAGAAAAAAAGTGGAGGTTCACGCTATAAAGGATAGTATTGGCTATATGTATTTCAAATTTGATAACTCTAGCTTTAAAATTGTAGCAAATATCACCGATACGATGAGTCACATGCCTGATTTTCGTGAAAGTTTTTGTTTAAAAAATGTTAAATCCTACCTGATGAGAGCTCAATATCCCCAGGAAGATATGGCTGATCCTCTTTTCTGTCTGTTCTTCATTCACGACAAGGCGCCTTCGTCTCTTAGCTCTTCTTGCTTCAAAAGAAGCAACTTTCATCTGTATTTTGGGATTTTTTAATGCGGAGAATGTCTTTTTCAGCACAACATTTATTCATAAAATGTCCAGGTTGAATATCCGTCTGTGTTTTGGTCTTGTTTCTTCCAGTACTGACAAGATTTGCAAATTGTACTCTTTGTATGAGTATCGAGTACCTTTTCAGTTTGCAGACCAATAACAGTTGTGGTACCAACATTAGATGTATGGCCTCTAGTCATCCAGGTACCATCACATGATACATCGATGTCGCGGAACATGTTGTCGCCCCCTTCTGCGCTTTCAAACTCTTGAACAGAAGCATTTCTCATACTAATAATTTGTGCTCTAGTAGCAGCATTCTCCAATCCTTTCAATATAATATCTTTGCTACTGTGTCCTACTGGGGGTGGTAAATCTATTACCTACAGAAGTTTGCAAGTCGGTGTGACTGCAGTCAATACAGCATTGCAAAAGCTGTCGTCTATTGATAAGATTTATCTTTGCATTTCCTACAGAGAGCTGACTACTTGAAGGAAAAGGTTTATGTTCATTGCATTTTATATTTTACAATGAAATAGAAAGTCACTGCCAAGTCCTTTCTTCTTTACTTCAATTAACTCTACAGCACTTTGACAAAATGCACATACCAATTTTTTGAGCAATGTTCTGATTAAGAAGACCTATGTCAACAACTCTGTGCCCCTCAAGCAAACTAGTACCCTTCCTAACTTCCTTATCACTGGTAGTGTGGTGATTGTTTACATCTGTATCAGAACATGGCACTAACATATCCATAGAATCATGTGTTAGGTTGCTAATGTCCAAAGTTTCTGCTCTGATTGTGAAAAGGGCGTGGCATTTTGTTGCATTTCAATATCAAAACATTCAGTCTGCATCAATGTTGTCGAACTATGAACAATTTCTGACTCCGAAATGGACGTCGTAACATTATCGATAATTGCTAGACACTGATTTAGTTCAGATGTATGTTGATTTCATAAATTTACGCTTCTTAATAAGCGTTTATTGAATTTTTGTCGGAAGACATAACTATCACAAATATTTCAAATATAATCAAGTAATTCAACAAATTAACTTTCAGTTTCAAACACAATTATCTTGGTAGGTTAATTCACTGCCATGATGCTTATTCAAGGGAGATTATTCAAGCGAGATTAAAGGACAGCTCATTGTACAAGTTTTCTTTCGGAGTAATAATTATGTGGTGAATAATTTGATGGGTAGCTAAAGAGTATATTTTGGGACCAAAATATGTCATTTTGGAACACACCCCACCTTCTTTGAACACCAATAACATAAACTATTAAAGATAAACACATAATTCAAAAGAATATCAAACTAGAAAGACTGATAAACATTAAAAGTACAATTTTTTTTTATAATTTGAGAATATCCATTTTCGATGAAACCTGGTGGTCTCCGCCTTAACGTAAGTCGCTGGAGGTTAGAAACTTGTATAGACGGCATCCACTCATTCCGAAACTGCCCTTCTGGATCTTGTGAAACATCGATTGAGAGACAGATACAACAAGCCCCGTAAATGAAGTCCCAGAGAGCCAATGGAGGCAGCAGTAACAGCCTCAACCTCCATCCTAATACTATAAGTAGTTGTCTTGTGCGCTCCACTTCGCTCTGTCTTTGAACTTATTGTTATAGTTACGATACATCTAGACCAGTTGTCGGTTTTATTGTGACATACCAGCCGTTGGTCTGTGTTATTGTGATATACCAGCCGTTGTTCTGTCTTATTGTGACATACCAGCCGTCGGTTTTATTGTGACATACCAGCCGTTGGTCTGTGTTATTGTGATATACCAGCCGTTGTTCTGTCTTATTGTGACATACCAGCCGTCGGTTTTATTGTGACATACCAGCCGTTGGTCTGTCTTATTGTGATATACCAGCCGTCAGTTTTATTGTGATATACCAGCCGTTGTTCTGTCTTATTGTGACATACCAGCCGTCGGTTTTATTGTGACATACCAGCCGTTGGCCTGTTTTATTGTGAAATACCAGCCGTTTGTTTTATTGTGACATACCAGCCGTTGGTTTTATTGTGATATACCAGCCGTTTGTTTTATTGTGACATACAGCCGTTGATTTTATTGTGACATACCAGCCTTGGTCTGTCTTATTGTGACATACCAGCCGTTGGTTTTATTGTGATATACCAGACGTTGGTTTTATTGTGATATACCAGCCGTTGGTTTTATTGTGACATACCAGCCGTTGATTTTATTGTGACATACCAGCCGTTGGTCTGTCTTATTGTGACATACCAGCCGTTGGTTTTAATGTGATATACCAGCCGTTGGTTTTAATGTGACATACCAGCCGTTGGTCTGTCTTATTGTGACATACCAGCCGTTGGTTTTAATGTGATATACCAGCCGTTGGTTTTAATGTGACATACCAGCCGTTGGTCTGTTATTGTGATATACCAGCCGTTGGTCTGTTATTGTGATATACCAGCCGTTGGTCTGTTATTGTGACATACCAGCCGTTGGTCTGTTATTGTGATATACCAGCCGTTGGTCTGTTATTGTGATATACCAGCCGTTGGTGTAGATGTATCTTAATATCACAATAAGAAACATAACATTTCAAAAATAATGTCCCAGCAATTCTTGTGTATATAATCAGCTAAACATTTAATTAAACGGGATTGTGAGTTGTTTTTTATTTTTTGGTTCACTTATTTTACCGTTTGTTTTATTGTGACATACCAGCCGTTGATTTTATTGTGACATACCAGCCGTTGGTCTGTTTTATTGTGACATACCAGCCGTTGGTTTTATTGTGATATACCAGACGTTGGTTTTATTGTGATATACCAGCCGTTGGTTTTATTGTGACATACCAGCCGTTGATTTTATTGTGACATACCAGCCGTTGGTCTGTCTTATTGTGACATACCAGCCGTTGGTTTTAATGTGATATACCAGCCGTTGGTTTTAATGTGACATACCAGCCGTTGGTCTGTCTTATTGTGACATACCAGCCGTTGGTTTATGTGATATACCAGCCGTTGGTTTTAATGTGACATACCAGCCGTTGGTCTGTTATTGTGATATACCAGCCGTTGGTCTGTTATTGTGACATACCAGCCGTTGGTCTGTCTTATTGTGACATACCAGCCGTTGGTATGTTATTGTGATATACCAGCCGTTGGTGTAGATGTATCTTAATATCACAATAAGAAACATAACATTTCAAAATAATGTCCCGCAATTCTTGTGTATATAATCAGCTAAACATTTAATTAAACGGGATTGTGAGTTGTTTTTATTTTTGGTTCACTTATTTTACCATCAATAATATTTTTCATTAGTGTAATGGGCAAAGTCATGTCAATATAGTGAGTTATTGAATTTTCTAAATAATTTTAATTTCAAACTGTCTTGTAATTCTTTTTATTTCCTATTTTTGTTTCTGTTTTCAGGAAAATCATACATCTGTGATTTCTTTTAGACTGTGAATCTTTGATTTTATTTCGGACAAGGTCAGGAACATATCAAATCTTGCAATGAAGCACTGGCACATCTTGGTGGTTGCTTGGCTCTCTCATCTTGTAACTGTAACTCAAGGGTTCAAGTCAATGTACATTCCTTTTAACGACAAAAAATGTTGCATGTATCAATGATAACCACATCTTGTAACAGAATTTCCAAACGGTCAGCAAACGATTATTGATAATAGTCCTAACAATGATAACTTTAGTACAATGGAGCATACGATTACTGATAATAGTCCTAACAATGATAACTTTAGTACAATGGAGCATACGATTAGTCCCGAGACACATATTTTACCAGATCCAAGAAAGACAGAACAATTACATCTTCTAGACAGTGTGTCATCTTGTCAAGATAAATGTGGTCAGATTCAAGATATGCCTTGTTCATGTGATCTGAAATGTCTGATACTTAAAAACTGTTGTGAGGACATGTCAATAGTATGTCCTGAAGTTCTTCAAGAAAGTAGGATCAGGTACGGTCACATGCTTGATATGAAAGTTGAATGTACCAAAGACAATTATTTTATCATCACAGAATGTAGTCAAGTGAGTACAACTACAACACAAACGCTAGATCTTAAACAACATATCTCAGACACAACATCATCAGTTATCTCAACATCTACAACAACATCTACAACTATACGAAATTTATCAAATTCAAAAACAACAAGTGTATCCAATTTTTCAAGACCAAAGTATATATCAGATAGTGATTCCCTTCTTGATATTATGAACAACGCTACAGTCACAGACACATCCTCGGATTTGTCTACAAGAATATGGATGTTTATTCAGTGCGCTGCTACAGAGACATCTAAGACGGTCAGATGGGATGTTAAGTTTTCAACTATAAATCAAAAACCGTTTGATCCAACATCAGTAGACAACATTTTACAACATATAGAGAAGTATGTATATCCAATATATCAACCACCAACCGATATTCTAGACAATATAACAGCACCATTATGTAGATACGACAGCATAGGAACATGTCAAGATGAATTTCTACAGAAAGATAATAGTTTACTAGACAAGTGTCAACATTTTTTTTCTTATGTGACTATAGACATGGTCAGGCAGTTATAACAATCAATATTGTGCTATGTGTAATACAGACAGTAGACAAATAAGTAACGTTATGACGAATAAGGCTACTCTTTTTGATTTTAAATTAATTATGAGTTTGTCTGAAAATTCCCTCAAGCTCACATTTGAAATTCTCCACTTACAAAAAGAAAAATCACAATGGGTCGATGTGATATGTGATCTATCACTAGTAGAATCTACCAGAAATAAGAACGACGGTAAAAGTTCTTGTGTTTCAGAACAATGTCTTGTGGACTGTCAGAAGACCTGATGGTATTTGTAAAAATGCCCAATTATACCTCGCAGTTTCTGATGACGATTATCCATTAACTAAGGATGAGTGATTCTTCCCGAATTCAGTCGCTGTTTCATAAAGTCACATCTTGGACTTGATATTGACGATCACTTCAGTGATACTGTGACACTATTCGACCAGAGACTGAACATCAATCTATACGCTACAAGCAGCTTGGTTTACTTTAAGGATGAAGAAATGGTAGACGGAACTGCTGACCAGGTCATCGTTCAACTGTCTATAATGTCTAAGTTATTCACAATGTATCGTAGGTCAAGACTTAACGTGACTAGAGCATTTAAATTTCAAGAGCATACGTCACATGTTTACAAATTGCGTTCTGTAAACAATGATAAGATACGACATTTAAATATGTCCTTGGGAAGAGACTCCAACAGAACAAATGCTGTAATCACGTGTGTCTGGCAGGTGAAATACAACAATATTTTTTCTGCGATACCGTATTTAGAAAAGGGCATGCATTGTATGAATGACACAATCACTGAGGAAGATGAAGACAAGATCATGTCATATCTACAGTCGCCATGTTTCTCAGTCTTTGATATACATACCAATGTTGGAGTAACTCTTGTCAGATCTAGCGCTAGAGTTATGTATTTTTTTCTCTTTGTTACATTCGTTCCCTATTGTTGGATGAGTTATTGTTCTTGCAATGTTGACAAATAGATAATCAACATTATCAGTCACTTGGAAAGTGCATTTATTAATGTTAGTCTAAGCACACTGAAATACGAGTTTTAAGGAGATCGAGCAGGTATGGACATGTCCGATGTAAGATGAAGATGATCCTCAAATGAAGAATGAATAGAAAGAACGTGACTGAGAGCTATATAGAGATATATGAGAGCTATATAGAGAGATACATGAGAGCTATATGAGAGATACATAGAGAGCTATATGAGAGATACATAGAGAGCTACATAGAGAGATACATAGAGTGCAATATAGAGAAATACATAGAGAGAAATACTCAGTTCAGAGAACTGAGAGAAGTTGACACTAGCTGTGGGATAGGTTGCACTGCTGACTTAAAAACTAAGAACAGAAATACAAAGAACTTGATAATTGTAGATTACAAAATAAAGAAGAAATTGAATGAGTCTATCTTCTAGTCATAACTATTACTTTAAGAACAGTACATGTTAATAAAGATATAACGGAGAGAGAATATAATTATAACATCTACAGCCAGCGAAAGAGAGAGAGAAAAGAGAGAGATCAATCAGATCAGTTCACAGAGACAATTCAAATATGTATGTCGAGTTAGATCGTACTGAGGGCGCTCAAAACTAGGGACAGTAGTACAACAAACTTATAGTCTGTCCATTAATTCGTGAGCACGTTTGAAATTGATTTTCTCGAAAACTACCTGTTGGATCTCAGTGATTTTGCAAGCAGCCTTAGAATATCCATGACGCTAGAGAAATATTTTTTTCCAAGAAAATTTGATGTAGTTTGAAATATTTCTTCTTCAGGTTATATTAAAATCAACCTCACCGGATTGTACACAATAAGAACAGATCTACGGTACACGGACGCGTTGTTCTAAAAATGCATTATGGTAACATTGAAATATCGTGAGTAAACACCAATTTCATGGGAATTCCCGTGCACCTAACCCAGTCGACTTTGAAAGCGGAAAGCATATGACGTTATAATTGGGATACCGTTGTATAGTTATAGGTGTATCTCGCTATTTGTATGAAGCTATTGTATCATATTTGTTGGCTTATCAAAACTGACATTGATATCACATTCATAATGAGTCTGAAAGTGCACATTTATGGCAATGCAGAAGGTTACAGTTTTACTATACAACACTTGTAGAGAATCTAAGAGAGGTCATCTATATTGCGATATTCATAACCTGAGAAACGAACGCAACTGGCGCTTGGTCTGAATAGAGACTCCTTTTCCCGATGGATTAAACAGGACACAAAGTGCACTAATGTCAACAAGGAAAGGGAAAAAGAACAATTGACGACTTTGACATAGATGTCATAAGACAGGAGCTCTTGAAAATGTTTGCGACAAATCAACTTGTTACTCTCAGAAACTGAAAGTAAAACTGCAATCAGATTGCAGCATAGACATTTCTAAAAGTACTCTATGGAAAATTGTAAGAGCCGCCAGCTTCACCTTCAGAAAAACTATAGGCGGCAGGAATATTATTGTGAAAAGCCACATTTAATTGCTGCCCGAAGTAAATACCTGAGGCAGATCACGTGAGCGCGGAGGCAAGGCTATGATATTGTATATTGGACGAATCCTGGGTCAATGCTCACCACACCAATGCTAAGAATGGCAATCAGTAGACGGTGAACAGAAAGAAAAATACCAAGCAGCAAAGGCCAGCGTATTATACTAACACATGCAGGAAGCAGTGAAGAAGGTCTTGTCCATGACGCTGGACTTATTTTCCAATCAAAGAGTACCGACGGTAGGGACTACCACACGAAATGAATGGACATATTTTCAGGCACTGGATGGAGAAAGATCTACTTCAAATTCTAAACAGACCATCATGCTTGGTAATGGATAATGCATCCTATCACAACGCAGTATCAGCGGAAGACAAAGTACCAACTGCATCAAATACAAAAAATCAAATTAGGACTTGGATTGCTAAGGAAAATGTCAGCTTCGATGATACATATTTGAAACGAGTTGTTGCACTGGTGAGGATGACAAATAAGACAAAGGTGTTTCATATTGACAAAATCATTTCGGAATACGGCCACACGTCTTTGCGACTATCTCCATATCATGCTCACCTCAATCCGATAGAGCTTGTCTGGGCTAAAGTAAAAAGGCAAAATTTCCGAACAGAACAGGACGTTTAAAATGTGTGATGTTGAAGTTCTGACACGTGAGTCCCTCTCAATGATAGACATGCAGTTCTGGAAGAAGTGTGTTGAACATGTCCTCCGAGAGGAAGACGAGTACTGGCACCGAGATGGATTACAATTTGTCCAGCCAGTAACAATTATCAACCTCATGGAATCGTCAGATTCGGGATGATACAAATCATATTTTGATTACAGACTGAGAAATAGCAACGTATACATTTCCATATCCAAATGGGTCTACCATCATACAATTTGTGGTGAAGTTAAGACACCCTGGGGTCTAATGGTGACCGAAGGGAGGACTAACTGTTGCATATTGTATCCAAGTTCACGATTGCAATTAAAGGGCAACACACTTAATTACTTGACCTATCAAGTTAATGTGGAGATACACCTATGAATAGAATTGACATGGACAAATTCTAGGGATTACTGTAAAATCTAAAATTTGAGCCCCCGTATTTGCAATTGTCATAAAAGATCAAAGGAATTCGCCGATGTGCAAAATCCGTAGCATCTATGAACTACTGGTTAGTTTTATTTTAGCGTCATGGATATTCTAAGGTTGCATGCAAAAATCACTGAGATCCAACAGGTAGTTTTCGAGAAAATCAATTTCAAACGTGCTCACGAATTAATGGACAGACTATAGAAATTGAATCAGTCTATCTCAATGGCGGCTCGTGATAATTTTTGTTAGTGTGGGTAAAAAAAAATGATTTCGGAAAAAATTAAAGTTTTAGGTTAAGTTATAATTTAGTATTTTTGTATAATTTATCTATTCCGGGACGTTATTACACTTTAATAGAACGTACATTGTCGTTCACATATGTTTATTAATGTAACAGGCAATTACTGTTAACTATTCTATGATGGTTAGTTAATTATTTATTATATTTTCTATTATTTTTATATATCATTCGGTGTGTACGTACCGAACTAATTTTTACCATTGCACATTATTTATGGTGAGCCAGGCCCCACTAGAAGTTAATGACGAGCCGCCACTGGTCTATCTATAAAGCATAACTATTTCTTGAGAACATCACACGTTTGTAAGGATATAACGGACATATAATATAATTGTAACAACTTAAAAAAAGAGAGAGAGAGATGAATCAGATCAATGGACAGAGAAATCTCCACATTGTTCGTCGAGTTAGGTCGTACTTGGGGCTTTCAAAGCTAAGGACAATAGTACACAGAACTTAGAAATTGATGATACCAGATTAGAAATATTGAATCAGAGTCTATCCTATAGACATAACTTATTCGTGAGTATCAGAGTCTAGTCTATAGACTGAGACAGATTATGCTGGTTAAGGTTACAACCATGCAGTAGCAAATCATTTCTATAAACAAACCAAGAATAGATTTATTGAGATCATACAAACGAGAGTATCTCATAGTTTAAAAAAAACCCAAAAAAAATTCGTCAAAGAATAGACGCAGAGTCCAAATTGTAGACTTAAACCAAAACGTTTATTAAAGTGCGTTTCAAAACTCATGCCCATGTTTGAAATTATGTAAGTCCGGAACCCTTTAACGTAAAGAGATGATATTTTACATGTGCTCTCTATTAATCGTTATGATATTGTAAATAAATAATTGCAATGAAAACAAACATCTTGTTTTCATTTTAGCTTATATGCGTTATATAAAATACATCAAACATGAAAACCATACATTTTTAAACCTTACAATACTTTATTTTGTTATTGGTGCCAATTTAAAA
>JADZMA010002396.1:0-12170 GCA_020796225.1 Arion vulgaris
GATCTTTCCCAAAAAAATATCACATAGTTATGTTTAGGGTTTTGGGGCCAAATTTAAAAAATAGAACCCCTGTTACCCCCCCGCATGTCAAAAGGGGACTAAGGGGGTTTGGGTGAAATCGGGCGGTCCAAGTGTAAGTCTTGCGTTTGGGGGGCCCCAAAACCCGGGCAACGATCACGTTCTAGGCAAAGATCAAACATATCACAAAAATGATTAAAATTGGTCGTAAAGCAACAAAAGAAGAAGTGAATGAAGCAAGTCGTATGCATAATACTGTAATAATATTTCAAGTATGGCCCCTTTTAAAATATTTGAATGTTTTTCTTAAACACTTTCCAATATGATGTCTTTTTAACGCCAGCCCACAGACATTTGGCGGGGGATAAAAACAAAATATGAAGATAAGAAAGAGAGTACTCGCACGTGTGTTCCATTGAAACTTTAACCACCCCAACTTTAGGGAGGATGCAGCGAACTGGGGTTTAAGGGAAAAAACCAGTTATCGTGGTTTAGGGGCAGCTGGGAAAATGAGTTTGTTTATTTCGCCGCTTGTACTGGTTGAAAGTTCACTGACCGTTTTAACATAAGTTATAAAACGTTTGTATACATTTTTCCTGTTTATAAATAAAGGGGAAATTAAAATTAAGTATTTCTGTTCAATTATTTCATCTATCTTTTGTGTTTGTAAAATATTTTTTTTACTGTATTGTGTTATTACAAAGACATTGCGTCACAAAGAAATGCTCAATGTAAACCCTTTAAAAAAAAATCCAGAAGCTTTGAGCTTTTTAACTTCGGCTGGCCCAAAAATCGTAACTTCGGTTTTTGGGGCCACGAACACCGTAAATCTGGAGAACCGGGGTTTTCTGCCATCCCGAGGAATTTAATCGCACCAAGGGGGCCACCCTCGTCCCAAAGCGCTATAACACGCCGGGGAGGCGGGAAATCCGATACAGTGAAACAAAACAAAAAAACCCAAAGAAAAGGGGGACCTCGAGATAAAAATGCGACAAGCAAAACGCTATTTATAAAGCACACAAAAAGGAAAAATTTTTATCCTTAACCGTGAGGAATCAGACTGAGAAAAAAAAAAACAAGGGATAGAGAGTCTGCCCATGTGTCTTCTTTTTTCCCCGATGCTGAAAGACAAAAAGGTTTGGGATAGATGTATTTCGTTTTTTTTTTCTTTTGTCACACTGCTACCGGGTTGGCCCAGGTCGTCCCCTGCTACCGGGTTGTGCCCGGTCGCACACTGCTCCGGGTTGTCCCGTGTCGTCACACGTACCGGGTTGTTGCCCAGTGTCGTCCACTGCTACCGGGTTGTTCCCGTGTCACATGCACCGGGGGTTTCCCTGGGCGCACACTGCTACCGGGGTTTCGTGCGTCACACGCTACCGGGTTGGCCCGGTGTCGCCCACTGCTACCGGGTTGGGCCCCCGGTGTCGTCACACTGCTACCGGGTTGTCCCCGGGGTCGCACACTGCCGGGTTGTGCCCAGGTCCCACTGCTCCGGGTTGGCCCGTGTCACACTGCTCCCGGGTTGTTCCAGTGTCGCCCCTGCTCCGGGGGTTGTTGCCCGGGTGTCACGCGCTAGGGTTTTTTCCCCAGGTCGTCACACGCTCCGGGTTGGCCCAGTGTCGTCACCTGCTGGGGGGTTGTTCCCCGGGTGTCCCCCACTGCTACCGGGTTGTTTGTGTCCCCCCGCTGGGTTCCCCAGGTCGTCCCCTGCTACCGGGTTGTTGCCCGGTGTCGTCACACTTTTCCCGGGGGGCCCAGGCTCACCGCTAGGGGTTGTCCCCGGTGTCGCCACTGCTCCCGGGTTTTGCCCGGCCGAAAACACTGCTCCCGGGGTTTTTCCCAGTGTTCACACTGCTAGGGTTGTTCCCCGGTGTCGTCACATTTACCGGGTTGTTGCCGGGTCGTCACACTGCTACCGTGTTTCCGTGTCTTTTTTGTTTTGTCCCTGTTCTAGTAGCTTTTTAATTGTTATTTTGCTTTTTAAAGAAATCTGCTACGCCATCAAACCCCCTCTTTAGTGGTTTTCCCTTTTGCCTTTTTTCCGATGTTCTGTTGTAGAAGATTGTATACTGTAGGGATGCATTCCTTTAACCAAACCACTTGTCTTTTTTTCTCAATGTAATTCAAGCAAGATTCTGTCCCAACTTTTTTCTTATGCTGATGTTGGTGACTTGTCTTTCTGATGTTGTTTAATTTTTTCCAGGCAACGCATTTCACTTGTAGTTATTTTTGTGACTGCGTTTTGCTCTTGTCCATGTTTGGCCCCAAATTTTGCGTTATTATATTATTATATTTGTAACTACATTATCTTTCTCCTCCCATCTAGGAAAAACATTGAGTATTATAATGTTTAATGACCCAAAGGATTAATTTTTCAGGGGTTTCCCCCATTTAACTCAACCTTTCGCATAAATGACACGCCCCTACTGAGAGCATTAAAAAAGCATAAAATCCGTAGCCCGGTAAAATCCTAGCGGTCCCCGGGAAAAAAAATTCCCCTCGTCAACAGAGAGGTGGTGGATTAAAACCCCCAAACCGAAACAAAGTCAAGGGTAACAACAGCCCCATAGAACCCATTATAATGATTTTTTTAGGAGAGTTTAGTAGGACGGATTAGAAGCAAAGTTTTTCCCATCAATAACCGAGGGATGTGTTTTCAATCCCCCTTTGACGTTCTATACGAGGAAAAATTGCCCCTTCACCTTCTGCACACTAGGTTTTTAAAAAGGGAAAAGAACACTTAAATCCTAAGGTATTAAAAGGTTAAAGACATTGTATATAATGGGTTTTGGGAATTTATAATTATGACATTAGACTATGTAAAAATGAATAAATTTTAAACCCTTTCCAATCCCAGAAAACATAAATGTGCTGTTGAATATAAGGTAGAAGATTCATCCATATATCATGGACAGAGAAGAGAATAAACAGATCTATCCAGAAAGAACTCAAAATCAAAGAAAACGGGGTGCACAAATAAGAAAGAGAAAATTCAGGTTTTTTGGGAAATATAAAAAGACATAAAGGGCGGGAGAAGACCATTGGAAGGAGGCAAGGGCAAAGAGAAGAAGAAAGACCACGGAAAGATGGATTCAGGATGTAACTGATTTTGAAAGACTTTTTAGAGGGGGAATCTGGTATCAGAAACATTTCCTGAGGACTTTTGGGGTGGTTTTTCCGGGACAAGCTTTTGTTGATGATGAATATCATGAATGGAAGTTCTGATCACAATTAGTTGATGACACCAGAGGTTTTCCAAAAAAGGTTTTGTGTTTATACATTGTTCAGGGGTATCACGTTAATATATAAATCTAATATTCTATATACACAGTTGTTTTAGAAAATTTTTTTCAAATAAAAAAGCTTAGTGGATGTGCCCCAAAACTGGCAACAACCCGGAGCAGTTTGCACAAAAAAGAAAAGGATGTGTCCAGATTTTTTCCCAACCCCCGGGGAACCCCGTAGATCTATTGTTTTGGTTAGGGGAGATGATAAGGAGATAAAAACAAGAGAGCAGAATGTTTGCATCGAAAGGCGTTTTTGGGGGGAGTTTAGGATGAAAAAGGAGATGCCTTAGTGACCTACTTTTGGGATGGGGGGACACTAAAGTTGGGTTGTAATCCAGCTTTTTTAAAGAGTTTAAAATTTACACGTTGTAAAAAATAGAATTGATTTGGGGGACAGAGAGAGAAGTGTTTTGTCCCGAGCTACGGGAACCATCAGAAGAATCCCTTTCGACATCTGGTGAGGAAGACTGAGCAATAATGGTCTGGCCAGTGCGTGACGCGTTTAGAACCAATAAACAAAAACCCAAAAAGTTAAAACTTGAAAAGTTGAGAAAAAGCAAAAAAAAGTGAAGAAGGTAAGATTACAAACGAGTAACTCAGAGAGAGAACTAGTCAGATACCAGGGGAGAAATAGCTGGGGAAGGGCTGATGATGGATAGAGCAACACCGAGAAGCCCGAAGGAAGCATTGAAAGACATGCACTATTTTGAAAACCCTGAAAAAGGGGGAGTAGGGGGGTCTAGCTGACAGATTGGGAGAAGAGAGCTGAGGCTGATTTTAAAAAGGATAGGTACAACATGGAAAGAATTGAAAGGACGATTAGAGGGGAAGGTGGAAGAGCGTTGTTGAAGACCTGTGTTTGAAAGAAGAAAAGAAAGTGAAAGTCAATTTAGCGGCTAATGGCGTGATTTAGAAATTCTATGCCACTGTTGTTAATAGTACTGATAGAGTTCCAAAAAAATTGAAAATAGAACTGAATTTGCAAAGTAAACAAAAAACGAGATGAAGAGTTATAGAATGCTTTGGGGTATAAAAGAGATCAGTTTAGTTGAAGACATCAAAAAAAAAGGGGTACAACATCATACTGAATTTCATCAAGAAAAAAAATTAAATGGTTCGGCCACATAACAGATTACAACAGACAGTGCGGAAAAAAGAAAGCTAGTCCGATCCCCGATTACCAACAGAAGGGGCCCCAAAAAGGAATAGTCCATTTAAGAACCCAGACAGTGCGCCGCAAAGAGAATGCTAGTCCATACGCAGAAAAACAGACAGTGCGCCGCAAAGAGCAATGCTAGTCCGATACGCAGATTAAACAGACAGTGGCCCCCAAAGAGAATGCTAGTCCGATACGCAGATTACCAACAGACGTGCGCCGCAAAGAGCAATGCGCCGATACGCAGATTACCACAGACAGTGCGCCGCAAAGGCAATGCTAGTCCGATACGCAGATTTAACAGACAGTGCGCCGCAAAGAGCAATGCTGTCCATACCAATTCAACAGACAGTGGCCCCAAAAAAAAGCCAGTCCCATACGCAGAACCCAAAGACAGTGGGGCAAAGAGCAATGCTAGTCCGATGAATTAACAGACAGGGCCCCCCCAAAAAGCAATGCTACCGATACGCAGAACCCCAGACAGTGGCCCCAAAAAGCAATGCTATGATACGCAGATTAAAAGCAGTGCGCCGCAAAGAGCAATGTGTCCGATACGCAGATTACCAACAGACGTGCGCCGAAAAAGCAATCGGGCCGATCGCGATTTAAAAAAAACGGGCCGCAAAAGCAATGCTGTCCCATACGCGTTCCAACAGACAGTGCGCCGCAAAAAGCAAGTAGTCCGATACCCGGGAAAAAAGACATGCGCCGCAAAAGAATGCTACCGATACGCAGATTAAACAGACAGTGCGCCGCAAAGAGAATGCTACCGATACGCAGATTAAAAAAGACGTGCGCCCAAAGGCAATGGTCCGATACGCAGATTAAAACAGACAGGGGCCGCAAAGAAACAATGCTAGTCCATACGCAATTAAACAGACAGTGCGCCGCAAAAGCAATGCACCCGATACCCGAAAAAAAACAGACAGTGGGGCAAAAAAATGCTAGTCGATACGCAGATTTAAAAAAAACGTGCCCGAAAGAGCTGCTGTCCCATACGCAGAACCAAAAGACAGTGCGCGCAAAAGCAATGTAGTCCGATACGGATTAAACAGACGTGCGCCGCAAGAGAAGTAGTCCGATACGCAATTACCAACAGACGGGCCGCAAAGAGCAATGCTAGTCCGATACGCAGATTCCAAAAGACAGTGGCGCAAAGAGAATGCTAGTCCGATACAATGGGTACAAAAGAAGTGCGCCGCAAAAAGAAGTTTCGATAAATGATTACCAACAGACAGTGGCCCAAAAAGAATGCAGTCCGTACAAGATTACCAAAGAAGTGCGGAAAGAGCAATGCTAGTCCGATACGCAGATTCCAACAGACATTGGGGCAAAGAGCAATGCTTCCGATACGCAGATTTCAACAGAAGTGCCCGGAAAAGCAAGCATCGATACGAATTACCCAAAGAAGGGGCGCCCAAAAAGGAATCGGGGCCGATACGCAGATTCCAACAACATGCGCCGCAAAGAGAATGTGCCGATACGCAGATTACCAACAGACAGTGCGCCGAAACAATGCAGTCCGATACGAGAACCAAAGAAGTCCCCCAAAGAGCTGCTAGTCCGATACGCAGATTTAAAAAAACAGTGCGCCGCAAAGAGCAAGTAGTCCGATACGCAGATTACAAAGACAGTGCGCCGCAAAGAGCAATGCTATCCGATACCAGATTTACCCAGACAGTGCGCCGCAAAGAGCAATGCTGTCCGATACCAGATTACCAAAGACAGTGCCCAAAAAGCAATGCTAGTCCGATACCAGATTACCCCCCGAAAAGGGGCAAAAAAGCAATGCTGTCCGTACGCAGATTCCAACAGACAGTGCGCCGCAAAGGGAATGTAGTCCGATCGCAGATTACCAAAGAAGTGCGCCGCAAAACAAACTGTCCCATACGCAGATTACCAACGCATGCGCCGCAAAAAGCAAAAGCTGTCCGAAGCAGATTACCCAGACAGTGCGCCCAAAGAGGTTTTCTATCCGATACGCGATTACCAACAGACAGGCGCGCAAAAAAATGCTATCCGATCCGATTTCCAACAGACAGGGCCGAAAAGCAATGCTGTCCGATACGCAGATTACCACAGACGTGCGCCGCAAAAAGCAATGCTAGTCCGATAGCAGATTAAAAAAACGTGCGCCCCAAAAGCTGTAGTCCGATACGCAGATTAAACAGACAGTGGGGCAAAGAGCAATGCTATGATACGAGATTACCAAAGACGTGCGCCGCAAAGAGAATGCTGTCCGATACGCAGAACCCAAAGACAGGCCCGGGAAAAAGCAACTATCCGATACGAATTTCCCAAAAGACAGTGCGCCGCGAAATGCATCCGATACGCAGAACCAACAGACAGTGCGCCGCAAAGGCAATGCGTCCATAGCGTTACCAAAAGACAGTGCGCCCCAAAGGCAATGCTATCCGATACGCAATTCAACAGACAGTGCGCCGCAAAGAGCAATGTAGTCATCGAGAACCAAAAAATGGGAAAAAAATGCTGTCCGATACGGATTACCAACAGACAGTGCGCCCAAAGAGAAGCTAGTCCCATACGCAGATTACCAACAGACAGTGCGCCGCAAAGAGAAGTACCGATACGCAGATTCCACGACAGTGGCCGCAAAAAAATGCAGTCCCATACGCAGAACCAAAAGACAGTGCGCCGCAAAGAGCAATGCTAGTCCGATACGAACCAACAGACAGTGCGCCGCAAAAAGCAATGTAGTCCGATACAATGATTACCAAAGACAGTGCCGCAAAAAGAATGTAGTCCGATAAATGGGTACCAAAGACGTGGCGAAAAACAATGTAGTCCGATACGAATTAAAAACGTCCCCCCAAAAAGCAATGAGTCCGATACGCAGATTAAAACAGACAGGGCCCAAAGAGCAATGCTAGTCCGATAGCAGATTACCAACAGACAGTGCGCCCCAAAGACAATGTAGTCCGATACGGATTAAACCCCGACAGTGGGGCAAAAGCAATGCTGTCCCATCGCAGATTACCAACAGACGTGCGCCGCAAACAATGTTCCGATCAATGGGTAAAAAAAACAGTCCCCCCAAAACAATGCTAGTCCGATAAATGATTACCAACAGAAGTGCGGAAAAAGCAAGCAGTCCGATAAAAGATTACCACAGACAGTGGCCGAAAGAGCAAGTAGTCCGATAAGATTACCAACACACAGTAAAGGAAAAGGGGCTAGCCAAGAGATTACCAACAGACAGTGGCCAAAAGAATTATCCGATAAGATTTCCAAAAGACAGTGGGGAAAAACAATGTAGTCCATACGCAGATTACCCAAAAAACGGGCCGAAAGGCAATGCGTCCGATACGAGATTAAAAAAGACAGTGCGCCGCAAAGAGCAATGTATCCGATACGCAGAACCCAAGACAGTGGGCCCCAAAAAAGCAATGCAGTCCGATCGCAGATTACCAACAGACATGCGCCGCAAAGGAAAAGCAGTCCCATACGAAATTTTAAAAAAGACAGTGCCGCAAAGGCAATGCTAGTCCGATACGCGATTACCAACAGACGTGCGCGCAAAAGCAATGCTAGTCCGTCGAATTACCAACAGACAGTGCGCGAAAGAGCAATGTGTCCGTCGCAGATTACCAACAGACGTGCGCGCAAAGGAAAAGCTGTCCGTCGGGATTAAACAGAAGTGCGCGCAAAAAAATGCTGTCCGATACGCGATTACCAAAGACAGTGGCCCCAAAAGAATGCTAGTCCGATACGCAGATTACCAAAGACAGTGCGCCGCAAAGAGCAATGCAGTCCATGCAGATTACCAACAACATGCGCCGCAAAACAATGCTATCCGATCGAATTACCAACAGACAGTGCGCCGCAAAAACAATGCTAGTCCGATACAATGATTACCAACAGACAGTGCCCCAAAAACAAAGTCCGATACAATGGATACCCAAAAGCGTGCGAAAGAGCAATGTAGTCCGATACGCAGATTACCAACAGACGTGCGCCGCAAAGAGCAATAGTCCGATACGCAGATTCAACAGACGGGGCGCCGCAAAGAGCAACTAGTCCGATACGCAGATTTTCCCCGCGCCGCAAAGGTTTTTACCGATACGCAGTTACCCCAAAAAGTGCGAAAGAAATTTTCAACTGGAAATTTCCAAAAGAATGGCCCAAGATAAATGGTCGATAAATGGATACCACAAAAGTGGGCAAAAGGGAATCTATAAAATGTTACCCAAAAAGGGAAAAAAAAGCATCCCCAAGAGTTAACAGAGGTGCGCAGAAAGCAGGGCATAAGATACAAAACGGGGGAAAACAATGTAGTCCGATACGCAGATTACCAACAGACGTGGCCGCAAAGAGCAATGCATGTACCCGAACCAAAAGAAGTGCGCGAAAAACAAAAGTCCATACGCAGATTAAACCCCGACAGTGCGCCCAAAGAGCGCATGATACCGATTACCAACAGACAGTGCGCGCGAGAATGCAGTCCGATACGGAAATTTCCAAAAGACAGTGCGCCGGAGAAGTACCGATACGCAATTACCAAAGACAGTGGCCGAAAAAGAATGCATCCCGATCGAATTACCCAAAGAAGTGGGCCCCAAAGCAATGCTATCCGATACGCGATTACCAAAGACAGTGGCCGCAAAGAGCAATGCTATCCGATCCAGATTACAACAGCAGTGCCGCAAAAACAAGTAGTCCCATACGCAGATTACCAAAGACATGCGCAAAGGCAATGCTAGTCCGATACGTTACCAAAAGACATCGCCAAAAACAATGCTGTCCAAGCAGATTACCAACGGGGGAAAAAAAATTTTGCGGGGGCCCAAAAGCAATGCTAGTCCGATACCAGTTTCCCAAAAGACAGTGCCGCAAAGAGAAATGCTGTCCGATAAAATCATATGGCAGTCCACGAAAAAAGGTGGAACACAGAAAAAGAGACAGTGGAAAAAATTTTTATGACCCCAAAAACCGTTCTATACATTCCTTTTTATCCTGACAGGTGAAAAAAAACGGGATTAGTAAAAGGGAAAAAACAAAAACCCGAAATTTGAGATATAAAATGTTTTAAAATATGCCTGTTTAGGGGGTTAAAAAAATGGGTACGTTTGTTGTCAACATGTCAGTTTGAAAACAGCGCAGGAAGGAGAAAAAGCATTAGACATCCAAAATTTTTTTTCCCAATTTGTTAAAGTCAACTGTAAATATCAAAGTTTATTTGAAAGTCTTTATGGGGAAGTGGTTAAGACTTTTGTCTGTCGTTCTGGAGGTGTTTTGTTCGATTCCGAACTGGCTACCATCTGCCGACAGGGACTGGGTCATATGGGAAAACCCGGTGTAATGAAGTCAAACCTTCACCTATAGACCCGTTTAAAATATCAACTATTTGTAATGTAAACACACACTTGATGGTGTTTATGCTTAGTGAAGTGGAATAATGTATGAGTAATATTATAAAACATGACCATGACCATCAACGAAGTGGGTGAACTGGCAAGAGACAGAGTGAATTTTAGATGTGCTGCAAAGAGAGCAACTTCCTATAAAGGATACGCACCTTGATGATGAATATTATGCAGTCAAGAATGACAAAAATATTTTTCAACTTTTCATTGAAAATACTCCGTCTTTGTTAGAGATTCTAGCTACACCTTGTTTATATCTATACTCAAAAGGTACTTACTCATACTTACAGAGATAAATACTGACATACAATTACAAATACAATCACACGTATATACATAAACGATTACATATATGCAGGATTGTATTCGCTCTTGCGTAAATAAATTAGTGTTTACGGCATTCCCTACAGAAAATATACAAACACGGGCAGGTTTATACTGTTGCTGTTTGATCCCTGATGAGTGTTTCTTTCTTCTTTCTCGAATCCTTATGCCCTCACAGCGTCAGGTCAGGAAGAGATTTCTAAAACGGGCCTAGTATGCGCTTCGTAGATAGTCTGGAGTGTTTCACTAACTTGAATGTGGGTACACTATCATGTGATGAACAGTTTTAGATAATACTTCGTATATGGCTTTGGTCGCATCAAATTAGATACTTTGATCACATCAAGCGTCACGATGGCCTGGAAAGAACAATATTAGAGAGCAGGGTCCCAGGACGCAGAGGCAGACCAAGAAGAAGATGACTACACGATATTAAAGAAACCATGAATATGACCATCGACGAAGGTGGTGAACTGTCTAGAGACAGTGAATTTCAGATGTGCTGCAAAGAGAGCAACGTCCCATAAAGGATACGCACCTTGATGATGATATGGCTTGTTATGATTCCTTCAAACCTCGAAACTTGCTAGAAGATGAAAGGATTGATTAAATCGTAGCAGATATATCGTCAGGTCCCAGCAGGCTTCACACAGGAGCAAGTTATGTCCATCTTTGCATCGTTAGTCAGACGAGTCTGTTTCCGAGACCTACGAGTAAAAACATTGCCTTAACAGTGTGTCTCCGAATCATATGCTTCGGGCAGAGATAAACCGTCTCTTCGCTCTTGTATATACACGTACATGTATTTGTGTAATTAATCGCACTTATATGTTATGGTATGCGATCGACACAATATCACATAGGGAATCTCTGCGTGCCCTTCCTCACTTCACAGCCATCACAAAGTCCACTTGCCCACCGTACCCATGTTAAGTTAATTATTATATCGTCTCTATTTACCACGAAAAAAATACTGTCTGGCATGTGCAGACTTAACTACAAATTCTCACCACCATTCCAGTGTCTGATACTCATGTTTGTTTTTCTTTAATTTTGTTCTCCCATTTCCATCTCTTGTTAGCAGTGAACTGAGATATTCAAAACTGTTCACATTTTCTATTTTCTCTCCTGATAAATAATATTCTTTGTTGTATTGTTTTATCAGCTGTCCTTATATTTGTTTTTGGTACATTGAGATTTATATTTTGTTTTCTCTTGCACTGTACGTATTAATTTCTCAATCTCTGTTTACAGGTATTGACAGTAACACTGTATCCTCGGCATATTTTAGATTATGTATTTCTTTAATTTTCACAGGCTGTCTGGCCTTTCTACCAAGACAGACGTCAGTCTGCGAGCTGTAGATGAACGACTTCTATTCCTTTCTCCTCAATTCCTTTGTTAATTTATCACTCGTCTTTCGAGGGTTTCACCACTTTCTCGTTTTAAGTAACGTTATCTTTTGACCAATTTACCTTTGACTTTTGAAAGATAGATCAAGTTTCTTCTTACTTTTGATCACATTCATTGTCAGATTAAGCCTGAGCGAGGCCTGTAGCAAATGTTATCAAGAGGGCCCTTGTTTTGAATGATAATAGAATAAAACACAACTTTTACAAACTTTTCTCGATTTAATGTGAGCAAATTTAGAGACAACACTAGACAAATACATTTCTTTATGAAAATTACATTCAATGTTCATTAAGGTAAGGTTATTTAGATGATCTTGTCCCATCATGTTCCTTAACTCACTTTTATACGCTTTAATGTCGAAAAAGAACATTCTCCGTTTGCAAGCGTTCTAGAATTCCGTTCCATAAAATGGTCATTATTCCTGTTTCCAACTTATTCATCTTCGAAACTAGTCCGTACGTCTGATTACGACACTCCATCTTTTAATCGTGTTATTTACGATGTCATGCAAAACTTGTTTGTTGTTTTACAATCTAAACATTTTCTGCTCTAGGCACGGGCCTCCGAAAAAGGGGCCGATATTTTTCA
>JADZMA010002397.1:0-12168 GCA_020796225.1 Arion vulgaris
GATCTTCATAAGTTCCTCATTTGTGACCCTATCATACCATCTTATTCCTCTATTCTGCATACATCAGTTGATGAATGTTGTATGGTATTGAATATTAAAACGTGTATACGCTTTCACATTGGTTTTGGAAGGCCCTAAACACATAGACTTGTACATGTTTAGGATCTTCATAAGTTCCTCATTTGTGACCCTATCATACCATCTTATTCCCTCTATTCTACATACATCAGTTGATGAATGTTGAATGGTATTGAATATTAAATATTATATGGGAGATAAGTCAAAAAGATAAGATACTAAACTTCATGTCATGTAAAAATATCATCATCAGAATTGATAGTTAGTAACTAATGCATTTGTGGATATCTCTAACCATTTGTGGATATCCAGGATCATTTATGAAATCCATGATCATTGTGGATATCCATAATCACTTGTAGATATCTCTAATCATTTGTGGATATCTCTAATCATTTGTGGATATCCATGATCATTTGTGGATATCTCTAACCATTTGTGGATATCTCTAATCATTTGTGGATATCTCTAATCATTTGTGGATATCCATGATCATTTGTGATAGCCAACACAAACATGATGATGATCATTTTGAATATTAAATTTGTTGAAAAATGTTACGCTAAAAATATTTTAGTTTTTAGATATTGCTACACTTTTAGTATTCTAATCAACAAAAGTTTAACCATTTGATGCTAATATATCTTTTATCAATTTTATTTCAGTACTAAAAGGATCAATGGTAAGTAGTTAATGTGAATATTTATATTTGTGTCAAGGGAATGTTTATATTTGTGTCAAGGGAATGTTTATATTTGTTTCAGTTTTGAGGAATGTTTATATTTGTGTCAAGGGAATGTTTATATTTGTGTCAGGAATGTTTATATTTGTGTCAGGAGAATGTTTAAATTTGTGTCAGGAGAATGTTTAAATTTGTGTCAAGGAAATGCTTATATTTGTTCAAGGATGTTTATATTGTGTCAGGAGAATGTTTAAATTTGTGTCAGGAGAATGTTTAAATTTGTGTCAAGGAAATGCTTATATTTGTGTCAAGGCTGTCCTTCTATATGGAGCGGAGACATGGAGAACAACTAAGAACACTAAAATGTTGCAGACATTCATTAATAGATACCTCGCAGAGATACTCCATCTGCAATGATATGACAGGACCACAAGCAGGAACTGTGGATGAGCGGAACATCGCAAAGGAACAAGAGATAAGAGCAGAAGGTGACGATGGATAGGACATGTACTGAGAAGACCCCGTGACGGCATCACCAGACAGGCCCTTTAATGGAACCCCCTGGGTAATAGAGACAAATTGCCAGAGTGGTTACCGGGGCCCAAATTTGGGTGTAAAGAATAGAACAACTGTTACCTGCCACGCATGTCGTAGGAGGCGACTAAGGAGGTTTGGCTCAAATCGGATGCACGTGTCCTAAACATGTACAAGTCTATGTGTTTAGGGGCCTTCAAAACCAATGTATACGTATACACGTTCTTGGAAGATCAAACATATCACAAGAGTGATTAAAATTGGTAGTAGAAGACGAACACAAAGAAAGGAGAAGATAGAGACAAATGAGACCCAAGAACACCGGATAGAGACAAATGAAGACCCAAGAACACCTGGAATAGTAATTGAAGCGGAATGCTAGAAAATGGGAGAGAGTGGAGATCTGGAAAATCTGGCCTGGGATGACGGGCTTAAAGGCCTTTGTTGCAAACCTATGCCTCCCTATGGGCAAAGGGTGAAGAAGAAGAAAAATTACCTTTTTGGTAGAACACACACACACAAAATTACTGATTTTGTTTTTATGATTTTGTTTTATGACTGTTTTTGGTACAATGAGCATGTAATGCCAAGAGTCGGGACTCTAGGAAGCTAATTATTGGTTACTGAGCTGACGTCACACTTCTCAGAGCAGACCCAAAGATGTTCAGTCTTTCCTAACAGTGTTGGACGGTATGCATCTGATGGTTCCTTGGCTCACTGGTTAAACAAACTCTTCTCTCTGCCCCTCACGCATCCAGTTCTACTTGTTCAACATGTAATTTCAAACTCCTTAAATTGCTGGATTGATTCAATGCCAATTTTAGTGTTCTCATCTTCAACCTCCTGACAATCAATGCTGTTGATATAAGTCTATCCGTTCTCTAGTTTGAGCGCGTACCCGCATGTCAGGACAGTAGATTCATGTGAGTCTCTGGAGGTTGGAAACCTCTATAGACAACATTCACTGATATCGCAATCTGCTATTCTGGATCTTCCACAGCGTCCATTGAGAGTCAGAAACAGCTGCTCCAGTAAGCGGAGTCACAGGGGCCAACGGAGGGCAGCAGTAATGGCCTCAGCCTCCATCTTCATACTGGAAGTAGTTGTCCTGTATGCTTCACTTTGTTCTGCAACAACCCTACCATGCAAGCTAGTCAAGAAACCCCAACCTGACTTCTCACCACGATGCACAGACCCATCGATATAAACAACAACATTATCATCACTTGCATTATCTTCTAATCAGCAGCATTGCAAGTTCAGCCTTCATGTTGCCCCAATCTCTACATTCTCTTCCAGAGTAATGATAACGTTACAATAGTTGGCTATTTTAATATCTATTGGGATCCATTCTTCCCCTTTTGGTAGGAACACAACTGTGGTCACCTAGCTGATTGTTCTCTCAGCCTGGGCTAACATTGAAACTTTTTCCTTATAGAGTATATGTCTGCACAACCAAGGTACTACCTCTCCCTCAATACACCATATTCTTCAGTGCATGTATAAATAAGAAAATGTATCAGCCATGTATAGTTATTGAACATATCTACATGGTTCTTATATTAAAGTTCCGTTTATCTTGTTCACAGAAAAAACCAGTTGTCCTGTGGAAGATGAAAGCACCAGCCAAGAAGCCACTGGTTAGAAGAGAGGATCCGAATGAACTAGGAGCTAAAGTCAGAAAGGTGCTGCACGAGGTCAGCCATTGAGCCAATCAAAGCTCTCAGTGAATTCCAGGAGTCGACTCTGACAGCTTCTGCTAAATATCTAATTGTTTTGTTGATTGAAGCTATTTAACACAAATATTTATATTGATCTAATACACATTTATCTTTCAACATTGTTTGTGCAGAATATTCCATTATTTAAAAAAGAATTTTTCAGTGGCCATTCTTGAAAATAACAAATTGATCTTACTTTGTCTTTCACTCTTTTAGTGAGCTGTGAAATTTTTCAAGATTCTGTACAAATTTATCATAAATATTTTAGAACAAATCTATAATCAGCAGAAAAAACAACAGATTAAGGGAAATACTATGTAAAGAATAAAGACAGAAAGACAACATCCTGGCAGAAGTCGTAGAAACAGACAATGGCTCATGAATAAAATGTTATACAAATAACTTAATCTAAGAGAGAGGGAGCAAATACCTGCTGCCTGGAAGGAACAAAAACTATATAGTCTAGCTGCTAAAGAATGGAAGGTTAAGATTGCACAATTTATAAAGAAATATTTTCAGTGCTGAAAAATGTTAAATAGGATTACCTTAGAAAACCCAAAAGTTGGGTTAAAAACCGAACATTTATAAAAAGTAGATCCAGCCATACTAGACAACGTAAAATAGACAATGTAAAATAGTCAATGTAAAATAGTAAAATAGTCAATGTAAAATAGACAATGTAAAATAGTAGAACAAAGCACAGAATGGAACTCACTCCTTGACATTGAGTATGTGAACTATAAATAAACAGTTTAGATAGAGAATCAATCTCTAACTGTTAGACATTACAAAATCCCTCTATACCTCATTGACTTAATTACAGCAAACACATGGGAAAATGTAATGCAAAAATTCTCTACAAGGACATCACAGAACAATTTGGTATAGAAAATAGGCTGGAGCAAAGGTGTTGGGGCTAAGTTATTGGACAAGTTAGGCACCTACAGACCCGTTGTCCAGCACATCCAATTTCTTCATGCTTTTTTTTAGGTCTCTTATCCAAGTCATGGCGAACAAAAACAACTGACCTTATGAAAGTTTATCATCATAGACTAGCCATACCCTTTCTGGCCTTGAACATGGTCAAAGCTTCCCTGTCTATACCACTGGGAGATGGGTTTGACTTGTGTGTTCTACAGGTCATCAACAGGCTACTAAATTTGAATTGTCGCCCTTCTATAGATAGACTAGCTGACCCCAACTCTAATAGTAGCAGAGTCAGGCACAGAACACACCTTGTAGAGCAACATAATCTAAAACAACTGTTTCATATTACCTGATATTTTGTTTGATTAGTGGCACATTCAATAAAACTGCATTTAAGTTACATTCTATACTCCTTCTGCATTCATCCTCTATGAATTCAGACGTAGTCAGGGCACCTGGTGTGGTGCTTCTGATTGATTTGTGCGTGAAGGCATGCTTTCTTTATTATCAGTGTCCCCGCCTACAGGCATGCCTTCTCAACTTAGAGGTAACATTATATACTTAAAAGTGCATTTGAAGTCACTTTGTCTTATGTTGACATATGCCATCTACAGCAACATTGGTTGTTAATTCAGATTTAAAGTACACTTTATTTCTCAAATATATACATGTCAACTCACAACTAATCTGTTGTTAATTATAGCCTTATATTTCTTATTATTTACGTGAAAAATAATTTGAGAGCATAACTTATGAATCTTTTGTTATCAGGTTTTGGAAATAGTTATGAGTATTCTCGAAAGTTGTGATTTTAATTCTATAGAAAATTTCTGGGTGAAGTGGTTTTTAAAGAAATTTGATATTTCATTTGAGTTGATGTATTGTATGTTCTAGGGTATCCTTCATGCGAGTACATCGCTTTCATGCTTGTGTTGACCTAAAGAGAGCCGTCAGTGACAGGTAACAGTGGAGAGACATGATTAAGCTATTTTATCACCAGTCTTCTGACTCTCTAACCTGTCAACAGGTAACAGTGGAGAGATATGATATTTAACCTGTGGGCGGGTAGCAGTGAGAGATATGATATCTAACCTGTGGGACAGGTAACAGTGGAGAGATATGATATCTAACCTGTTGACAGGTAACAGTGGAGAGATATGATATCTAACCTGTGGACAGTAACAGGGGAGAGATATGATATATAACCTGTAGACAGGTAACAGTGGAGAGATATATCTAACCTGTGGACAGGTAACAGTGGAGAGATATGATATCTAACCTGTGGACGGTAACAGTGGAAGATATGATATCTAACCTGTGGACAGGTAACAGCGGAGAGATATGATATCTAACCTGTGGACAGGTAACAGTGGAGAGATATGATATCTAACCTGTGCACAGGTAACAGTGGAGAGATATGATATCTAACCTGTTGACAGGTAACAGTGGAGAGATATGATATCTAACCTGTGGACAGGTAACAGTGGAGAGATATGATATATAACCTGTAGACAGGTAACAGTGGAGAGATATTATCTAATCACTGTGGACAGGTAACAGTGAGATATATGATATCTAACCTGTGGACAGGTAACAGTGGAGAGATATGATATCTAACCTGTGGACAGGTAACAGTGGAGAGATATGATATCTAACCTGTGGACAGGTAACAGTGGAGATATATGATATCTAACCTGTGGACAGGTAACAGTGGAGAGATATGATATCTAACCTGTGGACAGGTAACAGTGGAGAGATATGATATCTAACCTGTGGACAGGTAACAGCGGAGAGATATGTTTAACCTGTAGACAGGTAACAGTGGAGAGATATATCTAACCTGTAGACAGGTAACAGTGGAGAGATATGATATCTAACCTGTAGACAGGTAACAGTGGAGAGATATGATATCTAACCTGTGGACAGGTAACAGTGGAGAGATATGATATCTAACCTGTAGACAAGTAACAGTGGAAAATATGATATCTAACCTGTATACAGATAACAGAAAAGAGAAATATTGGACAACTGTGTCACTCATCTTCATAACTGTAGCCTGATATATTTTTACTGTGCATTTGATAAAATCTATAGCAATTTTTTTTAAAATGATAAATATGTAGAATTTATTAGTTTATTATCTTAATCATAAACATTTATAGGGTTAGGGTTTGACTCTCTAAGTTTTAATCAAAAACATTGATTTTTCAAAGTGTTTAGTTCTATAAAGTACAACATTAGTACTATCATTACACATAAAATTATGTTGTTTTGTTTGCGTATTAGCATTACAAAATTGATAAAATACCCAATTCCAACCTTTTTCTTTCAAATTCGAAGTTTAAAGTTGAGTTTCTCAAAATCATTTCCCTTTTTTTGGTGTTGGAAATCCTGAGTTTTAACTATTACTAAAGCTAGATACACAAAATTTGAGTGAATACCCCACATATAATTTTTAGCTACGATCTATTTCAAATTACATTTTGTGAAAATGTGTTTTTAAAATTAATTTTCAATGTGAAATGATGACACATTTTGTGCGGTTTTTTGGCAAGCATAAATTTAAAAATAAAATATGTTTCTTGAGATTTTACAGAAAATACATAGACCTGTAGCTGTAAATATGCTTACAGCTTATGAATCACCATTTTTTTTCTCAATATATTTGTTTGTTTTGTAAATTTTAGGATTCTAATAACATATATTCTTTTTTATGCCTGCTGTTGTCATGGCAAAAATGTATTTAAAAAAGAAATTAAAATAGATCTGCATTCTTAGCATAACATGCCCATTATAAAATAATGGCTCTAACTTAATTAACTCTTTCCACGCTTTAAGCCGCACACTGCGCATGCGAAGTCCGTTCACGCTTTAAAGCACACTGCCATAGAGTTGCTTCTTATAAAGTCTTTCTAGTTTTACTTCTTCTGTTTTACTTATAGTACTTTTAACCTTGTTATTCTGTTAGGTTGTCCAGTTTACTTCAATTTAGTATATAATAATATATATATGTTTATTTATTGATAAGTAGTTGGGATGTAATTTTTTTTTTAATATTTTTTTACTTCCTTGAATTAACTGCTTAAAAATTGAGAAAATAAATGGTCGTGGAAAGAGTTAATAAAGAAAATTATTTTTCGAGCAAACCAATTTGAAGATAACAGTATCAATTACTTACATTTTCCAACTATTTTTCCCCATTTTATTTGTCTGACTTGCTATGAGTGTTGTGAAAAATTAATTTTATACAAGATGTATGTGATTTAAATTCTATGCAATCGCTACAAGAGGGGAAAATTAATTGAATTGGTTGTCAATTTTCCTATATACACAGACTTCACATGCTACCTATTTATAAAGAGTTGCTCTGCTGAAATATTTACTCATGTCATTATTTATGTATCATTTATGTTTTCACTTTCAGAGGATCACGTAAATATATGTTGATTATCCACATGGGATTATTAGAGAATATATGTGCCTTTTCACTGTGATTTCTCATAATGTATTTCATATTATATGTGAAATTTCAAGTAGATCTGAAAAAAATAATTCTTAAATTCTACTTTGTATTTCAAAGTGATTGTCATAAGTTATTTGAAGACTTCATATATTTGTTAATGCAAGATTTTGACTGATTGCAGTGACATTAAAATAATAATTGACTGTAAATTTCAAGATATAAATTACTTAAAATTTAATGAAAACAACTGCTTCTATAAGCATATAGATATAGTTTGGTATTGTTTTCTCTAGTATAACCACCTTATATGTCATTCTTTGTGAATTTTGTGTGGGATTTTAGTATAATTATGTTGTGCATTGTTTACAGAAAAGCTGCTATATCTGTGCCTTTTAGAATAGTCACTTGTTGACCACTCTCTGTGATTTGAGACAAAGAGCATAAATAGTTATGATATTATTTAAAGCAGTTACGCTGCAATGTATCACTTCTTCAAATATCCTGCGACGATGGGCTCATGGCTTTCAGTCCAATGCTATGTAGTGGTATCTTCATGTGTTTGTAAGTTGTTCTTTTGTTCCGTATAATGTGATCCATTTATCTGGCCTTGGAGGAAAATGATATTCCTGACATTATCCAGTGCTTGACACCTGATGGGTGAGTGGTTTCTTGATGATTGCGATATTTCACACCATTAGGCCAAACACATCTGAATTCATCATGTGTTTGTTCATGTACATGTCCCTATTCTGTGACAATCTCCCCACCGACTACAGAAGCGGTGCCACCTTAAAATTTGTTGTTCCTCTTCAAGGAGTTTGTGCTGTCTAAAATTCTTATAGCAGTTATAGATGTATTGTATGCAAACACATCCCTTCATTACCTTAAGTAGTATGGGGATAACTGCTATATTTGATCTACCTGTATGATCCTGTGTCAAGTTGTGGATGTTGTTGTGTTATTTATAGAAGTTAAACTGTGTTGTTTCACTTCTTCAATAATCCAGACAACTCTTGAGCCCTTGTTGACCCAGAGTTTTCAGGACTGCTGTCATGGGAACCAAGTTCGGAAGGAACAAGCTACTTGATGATGATGATGACAGTATCTTATCATGTGCCTGAATAATCCTTATCTAAACTTTCAAAGACCTTTATTGTCTTATAATCCAGTACAAAGTTGTGAATTTCATTCAATTTACTAATATACTATTATGAATGTTGTGATTACCATGTATTTTAAGAATTACAGCTCACAATTTTAAGGCTTTATCGCAATAACAGTTTGTGTTTGTAATATACATTTTACTAAAATATTCTATGTGGTATGGGTACCTTTGTTCAATATCACATTTTTGGAAACATATACATTAACAAATCATTCCTTAGTCATTAAAAGTGAAATGTAAACATCTGTTCTTTTGTTGTTTTTTATTTCCTTATTGTCACAACCACTTCTCGTTTTTTATTTCCTTATTGTCACAACCACTTCTCGTTTTTTATTTCCTTATTGTCACAACCACTTCTCGTTTTTTATTTCCTTATTGTCACAACCACTTCTTATTTTTTATTTCCTTGTTAACTTCACTCTTCACGACTGACTATTGGATGAAGACACTAAATAATTATTGAATAGTTCCAGCGATTTAAGCAGTTTGGAGTTACTTGTTGTACAAGTAGAACTGGATGCCTGAGGGGCAGAGTTAGGAGTGTGTGCCTTCTTTGTGTTCATTCTTTACGACCAATTTTAATCACTCTTTGTGATATGTTTGATCTTTGCCAAGAACGTGTATCGTTGCACATTGGTTTGAGTCCCTAAACGCATGACTTCGACATGTTTAGGACATGGCATCCGATTTCAGCTAAACCTCCTTAGTCGCCTCTTGACATGCGTGGCAGGTTACAGTGGTTCTATTCTTTACACCCCAAATTTGGGTCCCGTAACCACTCGGGCAAGGGTGTGTTTAACCAGTGAGCCAATGGAACCACCAGTATGCATACCCTTCAATATCTGTTGGAGGAGACTGAGCACCTATGGATCTGTCCAGAGTGCAATGATGTCAGTAACCAATAACCAAGCTCCAAAGAGCTAAAAACAGCAATCCTGGCAATATCTTCTCATTGCTGATATTCAATGACTACACAATGAGTCTGGTCTATGGATGTATGTTGTTTTGTTTGTTAGTTCATCAAGGTTCCAAACAGCTTTGTGTGGATGTTTGTCTCTATTGGCCAGTGTTCTTTCCGTAGTTGATTAATCGAGTCACAATCTTGCAGGATGTGTTCGGCTGTCTGTCCACATGCACATGTGGGTGATGGAACTAGTTTTAGTCTGTGTAGGTGTATGTTGTGTCCAGTTCTGAGTCGAAACAATTTTTGCATGACTACATGGAACAAGTCCAATCTTAAGAAAGTCTTCCACAATATGCATGGGATTGCAGAGGCATTGTTGCCACCTCGTACCCTGATGTGTCTCTTCATGCTTTCAACTCTTAACCTCTCCCCATTAAGTTTCTCATTACTTCAGAAAACAATCTTAATCATTACCCATGCATTATGATCCATAGGCCTCTGCTCCCATGATTCAATGTCTATATCATGCATACAGCTCTTACACAAACATCTTCGCCCGAGTGGTTACCGGGGCCCAAATTTGGGGTGTAAAGAATATGACCACTGTTACCTGCCATGCATGTCGTAAGAGGCGACTAAGGAGATTTGCTGAAATCATATGCATGTGTCCTAAACATGTACAAGTCTATGCGTTTAGGGGCCTACCAAACCAAAGTGCAACGTATACATGTTCTTGATCAAACATATCACAAAGAGTGATTAAAATTGGTCGTAAAGAAGAACGCAAAGAAGAAGAGAAGACAAACATCTTTATCCGCAGTAAAGGCGATTGTCTACCCATCTGCAATTCTCCACAGAGAATCTCATCAGTATATCTAATCTTCTTCGAACGCTCCATATTGACCATTTTTAACACTCTTGTGATTTTATGTTTGAACAAATACAATGAGCCCCTGGTATAAGCGCCCTGGAAAGATGGAAGACAAAGAGAACAAATAATAAAAGGAAGAATAAAAGAATAAGAGCAGGTAGATTTTCGCATTCGCATTATTTGAAAGTGTTGAGTAAAGTCATTGAGAGAAGTTGGTTGATTTACTCTGTTACAAATAATGTAGTTTTTGTTGTATATTATTTGATAATTCGTTTGCCATTAGTGACTGGCACAAAAAAGGCTATTCTGACTGAGGAAATCTTATAAGTGCAATCACAAATAAAAATAGATTCGTACATTTGTTGTCTAAAATAAAAATCGAAAAGTTATTTTAAAGGAAAAACATTTCAGGAGCAGCATTTCGAAAACTTACACCATACTGAGAAAATATATATCACATCCATGTGTTCAATCCCACACTCGATGTTCCACGCATGAGAAAAGGAATTGGTCCTCCTACCTACTGCACACTAGGACCTAGAAAATGCGAAGTGACTTCATACCCAAAGTCTGAAAAGGCTGCTGGAAATAAAGAAATAAGACATGAGAATTGAACGGTCGAAAAAATCATACTCCCACTGTTAATTACAATTTTGGAACTACCCGTCCAAAAATAAAACGCACCAATCATTATCCTTTCTTCCTTTCGTTCGCTTGAAGTATTTTCTATATGTTCAATGTTGTGTCTTGTATAAACTTCACTGTCTTTTGTTGGCTAACACAGAGGTCCGTGTAGGTTTCTGTGAAGTGTTGTTTCATTATGCCAGTGAGTTTGCCTTAGTATATCATATTCGGGGCAATATTGAAGTATGTGCTCTGTAGCCTGATGTGCCTGTCCACATGTACACATGGCTGAATTGCCAATCTTGAATTTTTAATACATGTGGCTGCGGGATCGATTGTGTCCTGTTCTAAGGCGCAGAATTATAACTTGTTCCAATCTGCTCATATAGTAATCGTCTTGTGTTGTTATTTGTGACACCAATCATTATGTTATTGTGACTCTCAACTATAGCATGTATTCTCTAAACGTATCATAATCATTTTAACATTATATAATAGAGGTCATGCATGTCTGACATGATATGAAAGACAATCGTTGTATATCCCTTACAGAACATCGCCATCAATCACAGTAAACGAGCCGTCGATGTTCTAGGCACCACTTATACGTTCAGTAATTTGTCATTGGTTTCTAAACGGTCTACACAGCACACATCCCTGAGAGTGACGTAAATAAACAAATAAGTTCGTGATATGAAATGAAAATCGTGGCATATCCTAAAGGACGTAGCCATCAACCACAGTAAATGAGTCGTTGATTTTATAGGCACCACTATACGTTCAGTAGTTTGCCATTGCTTTCTGAACAGTGAGGTCTATTTTACCTTTCGTAAAATCCCACGAAACAGAATGTGCTTCAAACTTACCCACCGTGGGGTTTGAACCATGTACGCTTGGGTTTGTGATAGAGCTCACTACCGCTTGTGCTACAGACGTTCGTGATATACACATGGGTATTTCTATGGCCAAGAGATCAAGACATTTGCTAGGGTTCTGAAGGTTGTAGGCTTGAATCGGACCAGTCACATATGCAATTTTGTCATAAGATCATTAGGATTGGTGTTGGAGCTATGGAGTTCGGACAGATGACATGTCAATTATGTCGATAGGCAAAGAGCCTTTTGGAAACCCGGTGCAATGAAGTCAATATTTCGTCTTTAGACCCTTTAGACTCTGATGCCGACGAAGTCCCTTGAGAC
>JADZMA010002398.1:0-12161 GCA_020796225.1 Arion vulgaris
GGAAGATGATGTGAATTTTATAATACATGTTTGATTCTTTCCCCTAGTTGTTGGAGATTTGTAAACAAAGTCTAGAAGTCAGATCGGAAGATGATGTCAATTTTATGATACATGTTTGATTCTTGCCTCTAGTTGTTGGAGATTTGTAAACAAAGTCTAGAAGTCAGATCGGAAGATGATGTCAATTTTATGATACATGTTTGATTATTGCCTCTAGTTGTTGGAGATTTGTAAACAAAGTCTAGAAGTCAGATCGGAAGATGATGTGAATTTTATGATACATGTTTGATTCTTGCTCTAGTTGTTGGAGATTTGTAAACAAAGTCTAGAAGTCAGATCGGAAGATGATGTGAATTTTATGATACATGTTTGATTCTTGCCTCTAGTTGTTGGAGATTTGTAAACAAAGTCTAGAAGTCAGATCGGAAGATGATGTGAATTTTATGATACATGTTTGATTCTTGCCTCTAGTTGTTGGAGATTTGTAAACAAAGTCTAGAAGTCAGATCGAAAGATGATGTGAATTTTATGATACATGTTTGATTCTTGCCTCTAGTTGTTGGAGATTTGTAAACAAAGTCTAGAAGTCAGATCGGAAGATGATGTGAATTTTATGATACATGTTTGATTCTTGCCTCTAGTTGTTGGAGATTTGTAAACAAAGTCTAGAAGTCAGATCGGAAGATGATGTCAATTTTATGATACATGTTTGATTATTGCCTCTAGTTGTTGGAGATTTGTAAACAAAGTCTAGAAGTCAGATCGGAAGATGATGTGAATTTTATGATACATGTTTGATTCTTGCCTCTAGTTGTTGGAGATTTGTAAACAAAGTCTAGAAGTCAGATCGGAAGATGATGTGAATTTTATGATACATGTTTGATTCTTGCCTCTAGTTGTTGGAGATTTGTAAACAAAGTCTAGAAGTCAGATCGGAAGATGATGTGAATTTTATGATACATGTTTGATTATTGCCTCTAGTTGTTGGAGATTTGTAAACAAAGTCTAGAAGTCAGATCGGAAGATGATGTGAATTTTATGATACATGTTTGATTCTTGCCTCTAGTTGTTGGAGATTTGTAAACAAAGTCTAGAAGTCAGATCGGAAGATGATGTCAATTTTATGATTGTTGTATTGTTGGTACATTTGAGTATTGTTGTATATCGACGAATTGATTTAAAAATCAACACAACATGCAAAATCAAGGTTATGTTATGTAAAAAGTTAAGTTTAACACTCAGGAATCTCAGTATCATGAATATTTTTCAGTAATAAATAACGATGAAAGCATAGAATTGAGTAAAATAACCAAAATGGTACAGTACTCTATCAAACATATACCAAAAACCAGCCTCCATTCATCACGAATTTTGGTTTTCCGGTCTGAGCTAGTCGGCCTATGACCGGACCGGGGGCCACGAATGGACGTATGGACGTCCACGAATTCATAAGAAAAACTATTCAAGCAACATATTAAAAATGTTCAAGCAACATATTAAAAATGTTCAAGCAACATATTAAAAATGTTCAGGCAACATATTAAAAATGTTCAAGCAATATATTAAAAATGTTCAAGCAACATATTAAAAATGTTCAGGCAACATATTAAAAATGTTCAAGCAACATATTAAAAATGTTCAAGCAACATATTAAAAATGTTCAAGCAACATATTAAAAATGTTCAAGCAACATATTAAAAATGTTCAGGCAACATATTAAAAATGTTCAAGCAATATATTAAAAATGTTCAAGCAACATATTAAAAATGTTCAAGCAACATATTAAAAATGTTCAAGCAACTTATTAAAAATGTTCAAGCAACATATTAAAAATGTTCAAGCAACATATTAAAAATGTTCAAGCAACATATTAAAAATGTTCAAGCAACTTATTAAAAATGTTCAAGCAATATATTAAAAATGTTCAAGCAATATATTAAAAATGTTCAAGCAACATATTAAAAATGTTCAACCAACATATTAAAAATGTTCAAGCAACATATTAAAAATGTTCAACCAACATATTAAAAATGTTCAACCAACATATTAAAAATGTTCAACCAACATATTAAAAATGTTCAAGCAACATATTATCTTTTGGTACTCAAGGAAGTTAGGGAGGCCGTTTCAAACTTAATGTCTTCCTTTAATGTACAGTGTGATGCGCTTGCTCGTATCTCAACTGGTATCTGATGTTTTATAAACATTCTTTTCTACGGTCCTTTCAACTGTTATTAAGTTTATGTGTCTGTTCTTCATAGCAATCATAAGATGATGAGATATTGTGTCTGGTACTGGTCATATCTGTCTGAATCCATTTATTTTGTCTTGGTAGGAAGAGAGCCGTGGCGTAACAAATCAGATCTTAATCTACACGTCTTGCAGCTTTTTGCAAAGCAGTACTGTCTCCTGTAACATAAGCCGTTTAGCTCAATCAGAAAATAGGATATTCCTGTTAGAGTGGCGGGAATTTTACATATTTTTGATAGAACCTTTTACAGTTTGACACGATTCTTTGAGTGTCTTGTTACGTCTTCTTCTTCTTGAGTGTCTTGTTACGTCTTCTTCTTCTTGAGTGTCTTGTTACGTCTTCTATCTTCTTGAGTTCCTTGTTATGTCTTCTATCTTCTTGAATTCCTTGTTACGTCTTCTATCTTCTTGAGTTCCTTGTTATGTCTTCTTCTATCTTCTTGAGTTACTTGTTATGTCTTCTTCTATCTTCTTGAGTTCCTTGTTATGTCTTCTATCTTCTTGAGTTCCTTGTTATGTCTTCTATCTTCTTGAGTTACTTGTTATGTCTTCTTCTTCTTGAGTTACTTGTTACGTCTTCTATCTTCTTGAGTTACTTGTTATGTCTTCTATCTTCTTGAGTTACTTGTTACGTCTTCTATCTTCTTGAGTTACTTGTTATGTCTTCTATCTTCTTGAGTTACTTGTTATGTCTTCTATCTTCTTGAGTTACTTGTTATGTCTTCTTCTTCTTGAGTTACTTGTTACGTCTTCTATCTTCTTGAGTTACTTGTTATGTCTTCTATCTTCTTGAGTTACTTGTTATGTCTTCTTCTATCTTCTTGAGTTACTTGTTATGTCTTCTATCTTCTTGAGTTACTTGTTACGTCTTCTATCTTCTTGAGTTACTTGTTATGTCTTCTATCTTCTTGAGTTACTTGTTATGTCTTCTTCTTCTTCTTCTTGAGTTACTTGTTATGTCTTCTTCTTCTTCTTCTTGAATTACTTGTTATGTCTTCTTCTTCTTCTTGAATTCCTTGTTACGTCTTCTTCTTCTTGAGTTCCTTGTTATGTCTTCTATCTTCTTGAGTTACTTGTTATGTCTTCTATCTTCTTGAGTTACTTGTTATGTCTTCTTCTTCTTCTTGAGTTACTTGTTATGTCTTCTATCTTCTTGAGTTACTTGTTATGTCTTCTTCTTCTTCTTCTTGAGTTACTTGTTATGTCTTCTTCTTCTTCTTGAGTTACTTGTTATGTCTTCTTCTTCTTCTTGAGTTCCTTGTTATGTCTTCTATCTTCTTGAGTTACTTGTTATGTCTTCTTCTTCTTCTTGAGTTACTTGTTATGTCTTCTTCTTCTTCTTCTTGAATTCCTTGTTATGTCTTCTTCTTCTTCTTGAATTCCTTGTTACGTCTTCTTCTTCTTGAGTTACTTGTTATGTCTTCTTCTTCTTCTTCTTGAATTCCTTGTTATGTCTTCTTCTTCTTCTTGAATTCCTTGTTACGTCTTCTTCTTCTTGAGTTCCTTGTTACGTCTTCTTCTTCTTCTTCTTCTTGAGTTCCTTGTTATGTCTTCTTCTTCTTCTTCTTGAGTTACTTGTTATGTCTTCTTCTTCTTCTTCTTGAATTCCTTGTTATGTCTTCTTCTTCTTCTTCTTGAATTCCTTGTTATGTCTTCTATCTTCTTGAGTTACTTGTTATGTCTTCTTCTTCTTCTTGAGTTCCTTGTTATGTCTTCTATCTTCTTGAGTTACTTGTTATGTCTTCTTCTTCTTCTTCTTGAATTCCTTGTTATGTCTTCTTCTTCTTCTTGAATTCCTTGTTACGTCTTCTTCTTCTTGAGTTCCTTGTTATGTCTTCTATCTTCTTGAGTTACTTGTTATGTCTTCTTCTTCTTCTTGAGTTCCTTGTTATGTCTTCTATCTTCTTGAGTTACTTGTTATGTCTTCTTCTTCTTCTTGAGTTACTTGTTATGTCTTCTTCTTCTTCTTCTTGAATTCCTTGTTATGTCTTCTTCTTCTTCTTGAATTCCTTGTTACGTCTTCTTCTTCTTGAGTTACTTGTTATGTCTTCTTCTTCTTCTTCTTGAATTCCTTGTTATGTCTTCTTCTTCTTCTTGAATTCCTTGTTACGTCTTCTTCTTCTTGAGTTACTTGTTATGTCTTCTTCTTCTTGAATTCCTTGTTACGTCTTCTTCTTCTTGAGTTCCTTGTTACGTCTTCTTCTTCTTCTTCTTGAGTTCCTTGTTATGTCTTCTTCTTCTTCTTCTTGAGTTACTTGTTATGTCTTCTTCTTCTTGAATTCCTTGTTATGTCTTCTTCTTCTTCTTGAATTCCTTGTTACGTCTTCTATCTTCTTCTTCTTGAGTTACTTGTTATGTCTTCTTCTTCTTCTTGAATTCCTTGTTATGTCTTCTTCTTCTTCTTGAATTCCTTGTTACGTCTTCTTCTTCTTCTTGAATTCCTTGTTACGTCTTCTATCTTCTTCTTCTTGAGTTACTTGTTATGTCTTCTTCTTCTTCTTCTTGAATTCCTTGTTATGTCTTCTTTTTTCTTGAATTCCTTGTTACGTCTTCTATCTTCTTCTTCTTGAGTTACTTGTTATGTCTTCTTCTTCTTGAATTCCTTGTTATGTCTTCTTCTTCTTGAGTTCCTTGTTATGTCTTCTTCTTCTTCTTCTTGAGTTACTTGTTACGTCTTCTTCTTCTTCTTGAATTCCTTGTTACGTCTTCTATCTTCTTCTTCTTGAGTTACTTGTTATGTCTTCTTCTTCTTCTTGAATTCCTTGTTACGTCTTCTATCTTCTTCTTCTTGAGTTACTTGTTATGTCTTCTTCTTCTTCTTCTTGAGTTACTTGTTACGTCTTCTTCTTCTTCTTGAGTTACTTGTTACGTCTTCTTCTTCTTCTTCTTGAATTCCTTGTTACGTCTTCTATCTTCTTCTTCTTGAGTTACTTGTTACGTCTTCTTCTTCTTCTTGAGTTACTTGTTACGTCTTCTTCTTCTTCTTCTTGAATTCCTTGTTACGTCTTCTTCTTCTTCTTCTTCTTGAGTTACTTGTTATGTCTTCTTCTTCTTCTTCTTGAATTCCTTGTTACGTCTTCTTCTTCTTCTTCTTCTTGAGTTACTTGTTACGTCTTCTTCTTCTTCTTGAGTTACTTGTTACGTCTTCTTCTTCTTCTTCTTGAATTCCTTGTTACGTCTTCTTCTTCTTGAGTTACTTGTTACGTCTTCTTCTTCTTCTTGAGTTACTTGTTACGTCTTCTTCTTCTTCTTCTTGAATTCCTTGTTACGTCTTTTTTCTTCTTCTTCTTGAGTTACTTGTTATGTCTTCTTCTTCTTCTTCTTGAATTCCTTGTTATGTCTTCTTCTTCTTCTTGAGTTACTTGTTACGTCTTCTTCTTCTTCTTGAATTCTTGTTATGTCTTCTTCTTCTTCTTCTTGAATTCCTTGTTACGTCTTCTATCTTCTTCTTCTTCTTGAGTTACTTGTTACGTCTTCTTCTTCTTGAGTTACTTGTTACGTCTTCTTCTTCTTGAGTTACTTGTTACGTCTTCTTCTTCTTCTTGAATTCCTTGTTACGTCTTCTATCTTCTTCTTCTTCTTGAGTTACTTGTTACGTCTTCTTCTTCTTGAGTTACTTGTTACGTCTTCTTCTTCTTGAGTTACTTGTTACGTCTTCTTCTTCTTCTTGAATTCCTTGTTATGTCTTCTTCTTCTTCTTCTTGAATTCCTTGTTACGTCTTCTATCTTCTTCTTCTTCTTGAGTTACTTGTTACGTCTTCTTCTTCTTGAGTTACTTGTTACGTCTTCTTCTTCTTCTTGAATTCCTTGTTATGTCTTCTTCTTCTTCTTCTTGAATTCCTTGTTACGTCTTCTTCTTCTTCTTCTTCTTGAGTTACTTGTTACGTCTTCTTCTTCTTCTTGAATTCCTTGTTACGTCTTCTATCTTCTTCTTCTTGAATTCCTTGTTATGTCTTCTTCTTCTTCTTCTTGAATTCCTTGTTATGTCTTCTTCTTGTTCTTGAGTTCTTTGTTATGTTTTAATGTAAATTGTTAATTCTACTGATATTCCTTAGTGTTGAATTTAATTTGTCATATAACGTAGCCTTTTTTCCGCATATTGTGTTCTTTTTGAAATGAATTCTCTCAAATCTAACAATACTGGAACGTAAGCGTCATGCGAGGTTTGAAAGATGATGTTTGGCAACTTCTATTTGCGCTAAACGGCCTTGTGTTATCTATCGATTGGTTTCATTTCACCGAGTTTTACCACAGATGGCTCGGTGCTTTCGACAAAATGACACGCCACCTGCTGAGAGCATTGCACAAATCACACAATTTCATGACTCTGGCAACAGTCATAGGGATTTATGGAAAAAGAGGCACCTATGAACAGAACGGCGTGGTCCAGATTCGATCCCACGACCTTCCGAGCAAAATGCGAACTGTGGCTGAGTGGTTAAGCCCTTTGCCTTGCGAATCGAATGTCGTGGGTTCGAATCCGGACCGCGCCGTTCTGTTCATGAGTTCAGTTTTTTCCAGAGACCCCTAGGATTGTTGCCGGAACTACGAAGTTCGTGCTTTGTGCAATACTCTGGGCAGGTGTCGTGCCATTTCTGCTGAGAGGGACCGAGCCAGATGGGGTAAAACCCGGTGCAATAAAGTCAATCCTTCGGCTTTAAAACCCTTTTAGCCACAAAGCTAAATAAAATGCAAAGCACAGCGCTCTACCTTAAACTATTTAGTGGTAAATCAGTTGACTTGCTTTTGGAGTCGGTACGAGTTCGACTCCAGACCGCACCGTTCTGTTTATTTTTCAGAAAACCTAAGATTCTTGCCGGAGCTTCGAAGATCGCACTGTGTGCTATACTCTCGGCAGGTGACGGGTAATTTCTACGAAGATCTCACTGTGTGCTATACTCTCAGCAGGTGACGGGTAATTTCTACGAAGATCGCACTGTGTGCTATACTCTCAGCAGGTGACGGGTAATTTCTACGAAGATCGCACTGTGTGCTATACTCTCAGCAGGTGACGGGTAATTTCTACGAAGATCGCACTGTGTGCTATACTCTCAGCAGGTGACAGGTAATTTCTACGAAGATCGCACTGTGTGCTATACTCTCAGCAGGTGACGGGTAATTTCTACGAAGATCGCACTGTGTGCTATACTCTCAGCAGGTGACGGGTAATTTCTACGAAGATCGCACTGTGTGCTATACTCTCAGCAGGTGACGGGTAATTTCTACGAAGATCGCACTGTGTGCTATACTCTCAGCAGGTGACGGGTAATTTCTACGAAGATCGCACTGTGTGCTATACTCTCAGCAGGTGACGGGTAATTTCTACGAAGATCGCACTGTGTGCTATACTCTCAGCAGGTGACGGGTACGAAGATCTCACTGTGTGCTATACTCTCAGCAGGTGACGGGTAATTTCTACGAAGATCGCACTGTGTGCTATACTCTCAGCAGGTGACGGGTAATTTCTACGAAGATCGCACTGTGTGCTATACTCTCAGCAGGTGACGGGTACGAAGATCGCACTGTGTACTATACTCTCAGCAGGTGACGGGTACGAAGATCTCACTGTGTGCTATACTCTCAGCAGGTGACGGGTAATTTCTACGAAGATCGCACTGTGTCTATACTCTCCAGCAGGTGACGGGTAATTTCTACGAAGATTGCAATGTGTGCTATACTCTCGGCAGGTGACGGGTACGAAGATCGGACTGTGAGCTATACTCTCAGCAGGTGACGGGTACGAAGATCTCACTGTGTGCTATACTCTCAGCAGGTGATGGGTAATTTCTACGAAGATCGCACTGTGTGCTATACTCTCAGCAGGTGATGGGTAATTTCTACGAAGATCTCACTGTGTGCTATACTCTCAGCAGGTGACGGGTAATTTCTACGAAGATCGCACTGTGTGCTATACTCTCAGCAGGTGATGGGTAATTTCTACGAAGATCTCACTGTGTGCTATACTCTCAGCAGGTGACGGGTAATTTCTACGAAGATCGCACTGTGTACTATACTCTCAGCAGGTGACGGGTAATTTCTACGAAGATCGCACTGTGTGCTATACTCTCAGCAGGTGACGGGTAATTTCTACGAAGATCGGACTGTGTGCTATACTCTCAGCAGGTGACGGGTAATTTCTACGAAGATCGGACTGTGTGCTATACTCTCAGCAGGTGACGGGTAATTTCTACGAAGATCTCACTGTGTGCTATACTCTCAGCAGGTGACGGGTAATTTCTACGAAGATCGCACTGTGTACTATACTCTCAGCAGGTGACGGGTAATTTCTACGAAGATCGCACTGTGTGCTATACTCTCAGCAGGTGACGGGTAATTTCTACGAAGATCGCACTGTGTGCTATACTCTCAGCAGGTGACGGGTAATTTCTACGAAGATCGCACTGTGTGCTATACTCTCAGCAGGTGACGGGTACGAAGATCTCACTGTGTGCTATACTCTCAGCAGGTGACGGGTAATTTCTACGAAGATCGCACTGTGTGCTATACTCTCAGCAGGTGACGGGTAATTTCTACGAAGATCGCACTGTGTGCTATACTCTCAGCAGGTGACGGGTACGAAGATCGCACTGTGTACTATACTCTCAGCAGGTGACGGGTACGAAGATCTCACTGTGTGCTATACTCTCAGCAGGTGACGGGTAATTTCTACGAAGATCGCACTGTGTGCTATACTCTCAGCAGGTGACGGGTAATTTCTACGAAGATTGCAATGTGTGCTATACTCTCGGCAGGTGACGGGTACGAAGATCGGACTGTGAGCTATACTCTCAGCAGGTGACGGGTACGAAGATCTCACTGTGTGCTATACTCTCAGCAGGTGATGGGTAATTTCTACGAAGATCGCACTGTGTGCTATACTCTCAGCAGGTGATGGGTAATTTCTACGAAGATCTCACTGTGTGCTATACTCTCAGCAGGTGACGGGTAATTTCTACGAAGATCGCACTGTGTGCTATACTCTCAGCAGGTGATGGGTAATTTCTACGAAGATCTCACTGTGTGCTATACTCTCAGCAGGTGACGGGTAATTTCTACGAAGATCGCACTGTGTACTATACTCTCAGCAGGTGACGGGTAATTTCTACGAAGATCGCACTGTGTGCTATACTCTCAGCAGGTGACGGGTAATTTCTACGAAGATCGCACTGTGTGCTATACTCTCAGCAGGTGACGGGTAATTTCTACGAAGATCGGACTGTGTGCTATACTCTCAGCAGGTGACGGGTAATTTCTACGAAGATCGGACTGTGTGCTATACTCTCAGCAGGTGACGGGTAATTTCTACGAAGATCTCACTGTGTGCTATACTCTCAGCAGGTGACGGGTAATTTCTACGAAGATCGCACTGTGTACTATACTCTCAGCAGGTGACGGGTAATTTCTACGAAGATCGCACTGTGTGCTATACTCTCAGCAGGTGACGGGTAATTTCTACGAAGATCGCACTGTGTGCTATACTCTCAGCAGGTGACGGGTAATTTCTACGAAGATCGCACTGTGTGCTATACTCTCAGCAGGTGACGGGTACGAAGATCTCACTGTGTGCTATACTCTCAGCAGGTGACGGGTAATTTCTACGAAGATCGCACTGTGTGCTATACTCTCAGCAGGTGACGGGTAATTTCTACGAAGATCGCACTGTGTGCTATACTCTCAGCAGGTGACGGGTACGAAGATCGCACTGTGTACTATACTCTCAGCAGGTGACGGGTACGAAGATCTCACTGTGTGCTATACTCTCAGCAGGTGACGGGTAATTTCTACGAAGATCGGACTGTGTGCTATACTCTCAGCAGGTGATGGGTAATTTCTACGAAGATTGCACTGTGTGCTATACTCTCAGCAGGTGACGGGTAATTTCTACGAAGATCGCACTGTGTACTATACTCTCAGCAGGTGACGGGTAATTTCTACGAAGATCGCACTGTGTGCTATACTCTCAGCAGGTGACGGGTAATTTCTACGAAGATCGCACTGTGTGCTATACTCTCAGCAGGTGACGGGTAATTTCTCCGGAAAGAGACCGAGCCGTATTGTTAAAACCCGGTGCAATGAAGTCAATCTCTCGGCTTTAGGTCCTTAGACATAGTAATAATAACTTCTCTCGTACCGTTATACGTTACATAGGCCCTGAAAGCAATTTCTCCATATCGCTCTATCCTGGGAAACTAACTCAATCTGCTCGATTGAATTAAGAGCGATATTTCTTGCCTTTCTCAGCAAAGTTCCTTTCTAGGTCACATTTAAACAGAGAAGAAACAAGTGACTGTAGTTTCCAGTTTATCCCCACGCAATCTTATTGGAGATCATAATTTCCAGTTTATCCCCACGCAATCTTATTGGAGATCATAATTTCCAGTTTATCCACACACAATCTTATTGGAGATCATAGTTTCCAGTTTATCCCCACGCAATCTTATTGGAAATCACAGTTTCTAGTTTATCCACACACAATCTTATTGGAGATCACAGTTTCTAGTTTATCCACATGCAATCTTATTGGAAATCACAGTTTCTAGTTTATCCACACACAATCTTATTGGAGATCATAGTTTCTAGTTTATCCACACACAATCTTATTGGAGATCACAGTTTCTAGTTTATCCACACACAATCTTATTGGAAATCACAGTTTCTAGTTTATCCACACACAATCTTATTGGAGATCACAGTTTCTAGTTTATCCACACGCAATCTTATTGGATATCATAGTTTCTAGTTTCGGGAGGGGAGGTGGTCTTTGTGGCGTTGATGATAGGTGCTCTCCTTTTGTTCAAAAGGTAATTAGTTCGCTCCCTCGTGGAGTAGAGCAGGATATTTTCCAGAGATCCTGATCTCAGTGTAGATGAGATCGAGTTCTTAGTCCTACCGGAGACGTACGATAAAACGTAGGTCCCGGGTTCAAGTTAAGCGAGTAAAAGAACCTTGCAGTTTAAAATCAAGAAGAGCAAACTGGAAAGCCGCTGCCCGGGCAAAATTAATTATAAAAGATTAAATATAAAATTCCTACAAAAATATCTTCACCATCTTCAAAATTACATCGGGGACCATCGCCGGTGTTACGGAGTTCGTGCACTGCGGCTGAGATCTTCCTGTGTAAAAAAGAGATCGGAGTACACATGGTAACTCACCGCAGTGTAATGATGATGTTCCTATCTTCCTGTGTAAGAAAGAGAGATCGGAGTACACATGGTAACTCACCGCAGTGTAATGATGATGTTCCTATCTTCCTGTGTAAGAAAGAGATCGGAGTACACATGGTAACTCACCGCAGTGTAATGATGATGTTCCTATCTTCCTGTGTAAGAAAAAGAGATCGGAGTACACATGGTAACTCACCGCAGTGTAATGATGATGTTCCTATCTTCCTGTGTAAAAAAGAGATCGGAGTACACATGGTAACTCACCGCAGTGTAATGATGATGTTCCTATCTTCCTTTGTAAAAAGAAATCGGAGTACACATGGTAACTCACCGCAGTGTAATGATGATGGTCCTATCTTCCTGTGTAAGAAAGAGAGATCGGAGTACACATGGTAACTCACCGCAGTGTATTGATGATGTTCCTATCTTCCTGTGTAAGAAAGAGATCGGAGTACACATGGTAACTCACCGCAGTGTAATGATGATGTTCCTATCTTCCTGTGTAAGAAGAGAGTCGGAGTACACATGGTAACTCACCGCAGTGTAATGATGATGTTCCTATCTTCCTGTGTAAGAAAGAGAGATCGGAGTACACATGGTAACTCACCGCAGTGTAATGATGATGTTCATATCTTCCTGTGTAAGAAAGAGAATCGAGTACACATGGTAACTCACCGCAGTGTAATGATGATGTTCCTATCTTCCTGTGTAAGAAGAGAGATCGGAGTACACATGGTAACTCACCGC
>JADZMA010002399.1:0-12158 GCA_020796225.1 Arion vulgaris
GATCTTTATTCGTTTAGTTTTTAAAAAACGATGTTATTCGTTAAAATATATCGAGTGCGTAAATCCGAATCATATGTAAAAATTAATAAAAAACAATAGAAATAATGAACAAATCATCATAGAATGTTTACGGTAATCCCCCTTTCCATCAATATACATCTGTGTACGTTTAAACAATTTAAAAGGGTTGTGACCTTCTTTATAAAGTGGTTAACCTCTTTATAAAACCCCTTCATTTGGGGAGTTTAGTCTTGTCCCTTTAGTTATTGAAAGATCATTCATTAAAAACCCTTTTTGGTGAGTTCAGTCTTGTACCTTAGTTATATGTAAGATCATTCTATGTAACACTGTTACTTGGTAAGTTGGTTTTGTATTAGTTATATGTAAGATCATTCTAGTAATACAAAGTCATTTGGGGAGTTCAGTCTTGTACCTTAGTTATATGAAAAAGATCATTCTAGTAATGGTGGGGTAGGGCTGGGGGGGAGGGGGGAAAAATTTATTTAAAGACAAATAAAAATTAAAATACAAAAATTTAACCTAATCCAAAACCATGATGTTTTTAAAATTATTTTAAAAAAAAAAAAAATGATCACGGGTCCCCAATGGTCATCAGTAATATAAATTTAAAACAGAAGTCTTTGTAACTTATATTTAACTACGATTTTGCTGTTTTTTATTGCAAAGCTAGTATCATCCTGTTCTCCCAGAAAAGGGGGTGCGGGCTTTCATTTTGTCGTGGCTGGTTTTTTCTTCGTTTGATGTCAAAGGCCGGGTTTTGGGCATTGATAGCATAATGTTGGAACATAGCGTGTTGAACAATACTTTTTTTAGTGTTCCCCGTGAATGTTTGAATTTTCCAAAATTGGTCTTCTTCTCCTTCTTTTCCCAATTTACTTTTTTTATGAATGTTGAGGTGAAACGTAATGATCTTGTTTTGTGCTTTTTGAAAAGCACTTTGAAACCCTGATATTCATGTTCTGGGTGTTCTTGATGCCATCCTCCATCTTTTGCTTGGTCTTCCTCTTGCTTTGTACTCATTATACCTTTTCTGTGTGGCTCTCGGGTGGTGATACCAGGGGCATTCTTTCAGGTGCCCAAACCATTTAATCTGTTGTTCTTTTATGAATTGCATAGTGCCTTTTTGAAAAAATAATTTGATTTGCTTTATTGCATCTATTTTGGGTTGTAAGTTATTCTTCAATTTGCTAAAACAATGCTCCTTAACTAAGTATGAAAAAGTCCTTGGCTTGCTTTAAAAAGGTGTTTGTCTATGTAAATGTTGGTAACTTTTTCCTTCTAGCCAACGTCATTATTTCTTTTTTGTAGGGTTTGCTGAGCCTCTTTAAATTTTTATCCAATCTTTTTTCCCAAATTATTATTTTCTATTATACATATACCAATTTCCCCCATCTTCTTTTTTTGTTCAATACCTTCTCCTGACATGTTGTTTTCTACTTTGTTATTTATATAATTATTTATTTTTTTCTTCAAACCCAACATATCAAAATCTTAAATTTTTGTCAACGACAGAATGCAGTTCGGGGTCAGTTTGTGTGTGACAATGGTATATGTATCTTTTCCCGGCCCCACAGATGCGGGAATAAGAAACTGCATTGACGGTAGTTTTGAGACACGGGAAAGCATGTCGTAAGGTTTAAGTTTATTTTTTGTTAAAGGGGCATACGGGCATAAAAGACTTTCCCCCACACACATACACAGACAAAACAAGTACGTATAAAACAAACACACATCAATGCCCAGATGGCACATATATACACTCATATAGACCCCACCCACAGATACATATATGTGTAAATACCCACACTTTAGACAAGAAATACTATGAATACAAGCAATGAAATATACAACTTTAATATTGAGTATGTTTTGTGTATCTTTTGAAAAAAATATATCAGCTCTACTAAGAAGTAGATAGCCAACAATAGAAATGTGAAAATGGCCCACATCATACAGTTAATGACTAGGTTTAGATTTCTTAAAAGAATGAAGCTGTCGCGGGAATCATCATCTTGATTCTTGGGGGGAACAACATATCTTTCTCTTTGTACTTTAAAAATGGATAATATCACCCAAATGGATAACGTCACACAACATGGATAACTGATCACACAACATGGATAACTGATCCCACAACATGGATAACTGATCCCCTTTTGGGATAACTGATCACACAACATGGATAACTGATCACACAACATGGATAACTGATCACAAACTTTGGATAACGGGTTTCCACAACATGGATAATGATCACAAACAGGGGAAAAAATGATCACACAACATGGATAACTGATCACACAAAGCAAAAAGAAAAAATGAAGTAGAAGTGTGTGTTGTGGGGGAATGTGGAAATTTGTGTGTTGCACACAAATGATCCCCGAAGAAGTAGTGTGTGTGTGTATTATATGTGTGTGTATATTTTTAATTTTATGTGTATTATATGTGTGTGTATTAAGTGTGTGTGTATTATGTGTGTGTATTATGTGTGTGTATTATGTGTGTGTGTAGTTTTATTTCAAAAAACATATGATGTTGACGTTTATTTTAAATTCTATCAAACACTTGTTTTTTGTTTCGCTAAAAATCAAAACGTGATCTCCATCGGGAAAACCGTGAAAACTTTGCCCTAAAATTGCTTACATCTCTAGGTAAAGCACATTTTAATGTAGACGGTGGGAAGGGGATTCCCCAGATTTTTTCCCCCTACATCGTGACATTCACATCACTGTTTACTGAACACCGTTCCTTACTTCATGAAATCGATTTGTTTTACAACTCTAATATGAACATATTACAACCACCCTTTTAATTATTTTGATCCGAGCAAAGACAATGTACCCCTTTGTATTAATTTGTGACGGGGGTGAAAAATTCGGGAAAAAGAACATGCACCATCGTTTGAAAGACATACCAAAGTTGTCCATACAAGCAATAAGATTTTTCTCTTTTTTATTTTCCTGCAAAATTAGAGTGGAGGATGTGAACACAAAACATATATGTTTCAGTCTCAATACTAACAGTACCAGCATCTCGATGTTTCATCATTTATCTCAGTTTGAGATGAGACCCAGTAGAAAAAAATTGGGGTCTGACAAGGATTTCCCTTCGTTCATTCTGTATTCTTTTCCCATGATGGAGCAAGTCACAGGAAAATTAAAAGATATTAAAAATGACATCAGACACCCGGAAACATGTGAGGGTATATAAAGTGACATCAGACAAACATGTAGAATATAATGACATCAGATACACGAAACATGTAAAAGATATATAAGTGAAAATCAGACACAGGAAACATGTAGAGATATATAATGACATCAGACACAGGGAAAAATACACGGGTATATAAGTGACATCAGACACAGGAAACATGTAGAGATATATAAGTGAAAATCAGATACAGGAAACATACAGAGAAAATATAAAAGACATCAGATACAATAAAAAATGTAGAGATATTAAGTGAAAATCAGATACAATAAACATGTTAAAATATATAAGTGACATCAGAAAAGGAAACATGTAGAGATATATAATGACTCAAAATACAGGAAACATGTAGAGATATATAATGACATCAGATACAGAAACATTGAGATATATAAATGACACACGGAAACTGTAGAGAAAATAAGTGACATCAGATACGGGAAAAATACCCGAAATATATAAGTGACATCAGGGTACAGGAAACATGTGAGATATATAAGGAAAATCAGATACAGGAAAAACTTTTAAAAAGATATATAAGTGACATCAGACACAGGAAACATGTAGAGATATTTAAGTGACATCAGACAAAAGGGAACATACAGAGAAAATAAGTGGCATCAGATACAATAAACATGTAAGATATATAATGACTTGGGCCCGGAAACTGTAAAAAGATATATAATGACATCAGGTACAGGGAAAAATGTAAAAGATATATATGACATAGCAAAAGGGAACATACAGAGATATATAAGTGACATCAGATACAAAAACATGTAGAGATATATATGACATCAGACACAGGAAACATGTAAGATATATAAGTGACATCAGACACAGGAAACATGTAGAGATAAATAAGTGACACGGGTACAGGGTGTTTGAGAATAAAGTGACACCCGGGCACAGGAAACCTGTAAGATATAATGACATCCCGATCGGGGGAAAAATGTGAAATATAAAATCAGACACAGGAAACATGTAGAGATATATAAGTGACATCAAACAGGAAAATGTAGAGATATATAAAATGACATCAACACAGGAAACATGTAGAGATATATAAGTGACATCAGACAGAGGGGAAAACCCGTAGAGATATATAAGTGACATCAGATCGGGAAAAATGTAGAGATATATAAGGGCATCAGACACAGGGAAAAATGTGAGATATATAAAAGACATCAGACACAGGGAAAAATGTAGAATATATAATGACATCAGATACAATAAAAATGTAAAAGATATATAAGTGACATCAGATACCCGAAAACATGTAGAGATATATAAAAGACCCCAGATACAATAAATTTTAAAGATATATATGGGCATCAGATACAAAAACATGTAGAGATATATAAGTGACATCAGATACAGGAAAAATGTAGAATATATAAGTGACATTAGACACAGGAAACATGTAGAGATATATAAGTGAATCAGATAAGGGGAAAAATACAGAATATAAATGACATCAAAATACAATAAACTGAGAGATATATAAGTGACATCAGACACAGGGAAAAATGTAGAGATATATAATGAATCAGAAAACAGGAAACAAGTGAGATAAATAAGTGACATCAGACACAGGAAAAATGTGAGAATATAAGTGACATCAGACACAGGGCATGTAGAGATATATAAGTGACATCCGGGGAAACATGTAGAGATATATAAGTACCCTCAGCTACAGGGGAAAAATACAAAATATATAAGTGAAATTAATACAATAAACATGTAGAGATATATAAGTGACATCAGACACAGGAAAAATGTAGAGATATATAAGGGTATCATATACAGGAAACATGTAGAGATATATAAGTGACATCAGACACGGAAAAATGTAAATATAAAAAACATCAGAAACAGGAAACATGTAGGATATATAAGTGACATCAGATACAGGAAACATGTGGGGATATATAAGTGACATCGAAAAAGAAACATGTAAAAAGATATATAAAATGACATCAGATACAGGAAACATGTAGAGATATATAAAAGACATCAGATATAGGGGAAAAATGTAGAGATATATAAGTGATATTAGACACCCCGGGGAAAAATTGGGAGAGATATATAAAAGGGCATCAGACACAGGAAAAATGTAGAGATATATAAGGGGAATCAGACCCAGGAAACATGTGAGATATATAAGTGACATCAGACACAGGAAACATGTAGAAAATTTTATAAGTGACATCAATCAGGGGAAAAATGTAAAAGATATATAAAAGACATCAGAAAACAGGAAACATTGGGGGATATATAAGTGACATCAGACACAGGAAACATGTAAAAGATATATAAGTGGGGCATCAGACACAGGAAACATGTAAGATATATAAGTGGGCATCAGACACAGGGAAAAATGTAGAATATATACATCAGACAGGAAAGGAAAAAGTAAAAAGATATATAAGTGACATCAGCTACAGGAAAAATACAGAGGGTATATAAGTGACATCATATCAATAAACGTAGAGAATATAAGGACATCAGACACAGGAAAAAAAGTAGAGATAAAAGTGACATCATATACAGGAAACATGTAGAGAATATAAGTGACATCAGAAAAGGGAAACATGTGAGATATATAAAAAACATCAGAAACAGGAAACATGTAGAGATATATAAGTGACATCAGATGGGGAAAAATGTAGAGATATATAAGTGACATCAGATACAGGAAGCAAAAGAAAATTTTAAGTGACATCAGATACAGAAAATGTAAAAGGGTATATAAGTGACATCAAAATACAGGAAACATGTAGAGAAAATATAAATGACATCAGATATAGGGGAAAAAAAGTAGAATATATGTTACATCAGACACGGAAACATTGAGATATATAAGTGACATCAGACACAGGGAAAAAAAGTAGAAATATTTGACATCAGACACAGGGAAAATTATAGAATATATAATGACATCAGATACAGGAAACATGTAAGATATAAAGTGACATCAACACAGGGAAAAATGTAGAGATATATAATGACATCCCGACACGGAAACATGTAGAGATATATAAGTGACATCAGACACAGGAAACATGTAGAATATATAATGACATCAGACACAGGGGAAAAATGTAGAAAATATAATGAAAATCAGACACAGGAAAAAAAGTAAAAAGATATATAAGTGACATCAGACACAGGAAAAGAGAGATATATGTGACATCAGACACAGGAAACATGTAGAGAAAATAAAATGACATCAGACACGGGAAAAATGAGAAAAATATTAAATGACATCAGATACAATAAAATGTAGAGATATATAAAGGGAAACAGACAGAGGGGAAAAATGTGAGATATATAAAAAAACATCAGAAAATGAAACATGTAAAAAGATAAAATAAGTGACATCAGACACAGGAAACATGAGAATATATAAGTGCATCAGACACAGGAAACATTTGAATATATAAATGACATGAAAAGGGAAAAATGGAGAGATTATAAAATAACATCAGACACAGGAAACCCCCAAAATAAGGACATCAGATACAATAAACATGTAGAATATATGTGACATCAGACAAAAGGGGAAAAATTTAGATATATAAGTGACATCAGTCCAAGGGAAAAAAAGTGAGATATATAAGTGACATCAGTCACAGGAAACATGTAAAAGATATTAAAATGACATCAGATAAGGGAAAAATGAGAATATATAAGTGAAAATCAGACATGGGGAAAAATGTAGAGATATATAAATGACATTAGACACAGGAAACATGTGAATATATAAGTGACATCAGACACAGGGAAAAATGTAGAGATATATAAGGCATCAGACCCTAAAAGGGAAATTTTGAGAATATATAAAAAAGACATCAGGGTACAGGAATCGTAAAAAGATATGTAAAAAGACCTCAGATACAGGAAACATGTAGAGATATATAAAATGACATCAGTCCCCGGTAACATGTAGAGATATATAAATGACATCAGACACAGGAAACATACAGAGATATATAAAAAGACATCAGATACAGGAAACATGTAGAGATATATATGTGACTAGACAGAGGAAACATGTAGGATATATAAGTGGGCATCAGTCACAGGAAACATGTAAGATATATAAGTGACATCAGTCACAGGAAAAATGTAAGAATATATGGAATGAACACAGGAAAAACTGAGATATATAAGGACATCGAATTTTGGAAACATGTAGAGATATATAAGTGACATTAACACAGGGGGAAAAATGTAGAGATATATAATGACATCAGACACAGGAAACATGTAGAGATATATAATGACATCAGACATAAAGGGAAATTTTTAGAGATATATAAATGACATCAGATACAGGAATCAAAAGAGAGGGTATTAAATGACATTTTTATACAGGAAACATGTAGAGATATATAATGACATCAGATACAGGTAAAAATGTAGGGAAAATATAAATGACATCAGACACAGGGAAAAAACAGAGATATATAAAAAGAAAATCAGATACAGGGAAAAATGTAGAGATATATAAAAACATCAGACACAGGAAACATGTAGAGATATATAAATGACATCAGATACAATAAACATGTAGAGATATATAAATGACATCAAATCAGGAAAAATGTAGAGATTATAAGTGACATCAGATAAAAAAACATTTAGAGATATATAAGTGACATCAGATACAGGAAATAAAAGAGAGATATATAAGTGACACAGACAGAGGAAACCCCCGTAGAGATATATAAGTGACATCAGATACAGGAAACATACAGAGATATATAAAATGACATCAGATACAATAAACATGTGAGATATATAAGTGACATCAGACACAGGAAACATGTAGAGATATATAAGTGACATCAGACACCCGGAAACACGTAGAAAATAAATAAGTGACATCAGACACAGGAAACATGAGAATATATAAAGGGCATCAGACCGGGAAAAATGTGGAGGATATATAATGACATCAGACAGAGGGGAAAAATGTAGGGTATATAAGGACATCAGCTCAGGGAAAATACAAAATATATAAAGTGACCCTCATATACAATAAACATGGAAAATATATAAATGACATCAGACACAGGAAACATGAGAGATATATAAGTGACATCTTTTACAGGGAAAAAAAGTGAGATATATAAGTGACATCAGACACAGGAAACATGGAGAGATTTTATAAAAAGACATCAGAAACAGGAAACATGTAGAGAATATAAGTGACATCAGATACGGGAAAAATGTAGAGATATTGTAAACAGATACAAAGGGAAACATGTGAGAATATAAGTGACACGGTCAAAACATGTAGAGATAAATTTACACGTAAGGGAAACATGTAAAAATATATAAATGACATCAGATATAGGGGAAAATGAGAGATATATAAGTTAATCGACACAGGGAAAAATGTAGAGATATATAAGTGACATCAGACACAGGGGAAAAATGAAAAAAATATATAAAAGAATCAGAAAGGAAACTTATAGAGATATATAAGTGATATCAGATACAGGGAAAAATGTAAAAATATATAAAGGGGCCTTGGGCACAGGAAACATGTAGAGATATAATTTACATTCGAACGGGAAAAATGTAGAGATATATAAGGGCATCAAAAGGAAACATGTAGGGAAAAATAAAATGACATCAAACAGGAAACATTTGAGATATATAAGTGACATCAGACACAGGAAACAAGTAGAGATAAATAAGTGACATCAGACACACAGGAAACATGTAAAATATATAAGGACATCAGCTCAGGGGAAAAATACGAATATAAGTGACATCATATACAAAAACATGTAAAAAATATAAGTGACATCAGACACAGGAAACATGTAGAGATATATAAGTGACATCCCTAAAGGAAACATGTAGAGATATATAAGTGACATCAGACCCCAGGAAACATGTAGAGATATATAAAAGACATCGAAACAGGGAAAAATGTGAAATATATAAGTGACATTTTTATACAGGAAACATGTAGAGAAAATAAGTGACATCAGATACAGGAAGAAAGTAGAGATATATAATGAAAATCAGATCAGAAACATTTTGAATATATAATGACATCAGATACAGGAAACATGTAGAGATATATAAATGACATCAGATATGGGAAAAATGTAGAGATATATAAATTACATCAGACACAGGAAACAAAATAGAGATATATAAGTGACATCAGAAAAGGAAACATGTAAAAAATATATAAAGTGACATCAGACACGGGGAAAATTTTTAGAATATAAGGGTATCGGGTACAGGAAACATGTAGAGATAAAATAAAGACAAACAGACACAGGGGAAAAATGTAGAGATATATAAGTGACATCAGACACAGGAAACATGTAGAGATATATAAGGACATCAGACACCCAAAGGGAAAAAATGTAGAGATATATAAGGGCATCAGACACAGGAAACATGTAGAGAATAAAAGTGACATCAGACCGGGAAAAAAGTAAAAGATATATAATGACATCAGACACAGGAAACATGTAGAGATATATAAGTGAAAATCCCCGAAAAGGGAAAAATGTAAGATATATAAGTAAACAGATACAATAAAAAATTTTGAATATATAAAATGACATCAGATACAGGAAAAATGTAGAGATATATAAGGACATCAGACACAGGAAACATGTTAAAAAATAAAGTGACATCAGACACAGGGGAAAATTTAGGGGATAATAAAGGGCATCAGACACAGGGAAAAATGTGAAATATAATGACATCGGGTACAGGAAACATGTAGAAAAAATATATAAATGACATCCCGATAGAGGGAAAAATGTAGAAACATATACATATAAAATATAAAATATGGATCACGTGAAAAAAGACAGTACTAAAAGGATAGGGAAAAAGAGGGTTAGTCCCCTGAAGTCCAAGGGTTTCCCAAAAAAAAAATAAAAGGGTTTCAAAAGCAAATCGATTACGATCATCAGAGGAAAAATATCGGATGGCCGTGTCCCGGGGTTTATGCGGGAAATCACAAAAAGATCAGTTCCATTGAAATGAGTGGTTACAGGGTCCGACATTGGCGTATATCGCGCAAGTGCTGGCTGGGAAAAGGGCACGGAGAACTTGGAAAAAACTTTATTTTAAAAACTCAAAATTTTTCTCAAAAGTTACATTCTCCCTCGACATTAAATTTTTAAAAATGGTCCTTTAAAATCATTTTTTGGGAAATCTAAACAGGCAAATTTTTTTTTTTTTACAAAAATTTCCACAAATCCCACCATGGCCTCCAAATATAACAATGTTTATTTTGAACGTTGAGGGGTTTGAAAAAAATTTTCCTCCATTTTCCCCGGTAAATTAAGTCCTTTCAATGACTTGTCAGCAAACTGCAGGAAAACTTTTTCCACGATTTACATCATTCTGTCTTGGACATGTGGGTTTTAACAAGGGGCAAATTACAGATCGATCTATCATATGAGCGCCAACCCTTTATGGCTGCTCCACCCTACATACGGAGGTCAAAGGGTGCACATGCACGGTCAAAGGGTGTCCCTTTTGGGACCTATATGGACAGACATTTTCATGGAGATAATAGAAATGCTGTTGCCTTGAACACATGGACAAGGGAGAGGACAAAGTCGACACTGCACTGGATGCCACCATCACCGAAGGGAAAAAGCCAAACACAACCATTAACATATCTGGTCATTCGAAGTCGAGAAAATATTATATCCAGCACGGACAAGTGGGGCCCCGCGGCAAGTTTTCCCCATTACGGGAGTTCATATTAGTTTTTACAAAGCACCAACACAAGCACTTTTGTTGTGTGACGTCCAGGGTCCCTGTTTTGTAAAATGGAGACTGGGCACTGGTCAAAAAAAAGGTCAATGGGAGCAGAGAAAAGGGAAAACCCAAAAGAAACAAAAAAAATACCAGACAACCGATCCCCCCTAGTCACTTTTCTGTAAAATAGCGATAAAAATCCGGAATTCACTCGGAAAAAGAAAGAAGGCGGGGATGTGTCCGATCCCGCCTTTTTCAAAACCAAAAAAGCAAGTGACACAACAAACAATAAATACCCAACACTCACAATGATGTACAGAATGACATCTCAGAAAATAATCAAATTTTCCAACAAAGCAACCCGACAACACCCCCAAAGGGAAAAGGAAATTTTAAATTTCCCAGCGGACATTTCAGAAAAAATAAATAATAGTCTTAGAAAGTTCTGAAAGGTCATTCTAAAAAATTTTATCTGAAATATTTTCTTGTATTTATATATATATATATATCGTGAATCACCTAAAAGACCCAAAGTACCCGATCTCTTCATAAATTCATTAATGGGAAATCTGATTTATGAGCCTTAGCATGGGGGGGGTTTCGTCACATCTTCAGCGCCATTCAAGTTTTGGGGCTTATCCTTTGGGGTGTGGGCCGGGTTCAGCCATCATTTACTGGGTCGTTTCCCTTAGCCTGTGATGTCCCCCCCGGGGCTGCAAAGCAGCAGGTTGACTTCACATTTAGGACACGTGCATCCCATTTCACCCAAACCCCCCTTGGGTTTCCCCCTTCGACTGGTGACAAAGGGAACAGTGGTTCTATTCTTTCCCCCAAAATTTGGGTCTCATTGCACTCGGGGAAAGGCATGATTATTTTTCCCAAAAGACCCAAAACATTCCCATTATATTACACCAGTTTTTCCAAAAACAGCGACATTGGGAACCCCCTATCTTTAATTTTTTATATATATATATCAAACTACAATTTGGGGTCATTAAATAATTTAAAATCTTGTCGGCAAACACCCACGTTGTGTTGATAGACCAGAAAAAAAACATTTCAAAAACCTAAAAACAGAAACAAGTTTTGATAAGTACTGTCAAACAAAAAGGGTTAATGATCACCCAATTATCCACTAAAAGCCGAGAACAGTTAGAACAAACACA
>JADZMA010002400.1:0-12157 GCA_020796225.1 Arion vulgaris
GCTTCACTTTGTTGTGTCTCTAAACCCAAACTTGACTACACAACATAGAAAATCAGGTAAGGTTTGAACAGTGCTTAAACATACGCAGACAATTAGTTTCATTTATGAGACGAAACATCTCACAACATATTTATATGTTGATTCTAACATCACTTCCCTTATTGTTTACTAACATTTTCCTCAAATCTTGCTAGCGATTAAAAAAAAAATTATTGTTTGTTTTATTCAAAAAATGCATTATTTTCATTGATTTTCAATTTCACAACAATTTTAATAACAGTCTCCATTCTCTTGATCTGTTACGGCAGACAATATCTCAGGATTAACTCAGAATCATTATTCTGTTTTTCTTGTTCGTAGAAGTTTATTTTGTTGGCTATGCTGTATTTTAGCTAAGTGCTTATAATCTTAACGCCCATATGTTAAGTTTAGTCGTCGGATCATCATCATTGCACGTCAAACCCAATTAGTCCATAAGTGCCCCGATCTTTTCCTTATGTATGTCTCTCAGTTTAGTTTAGTCGTCGGAACATCATCATTGCACGTCGAAAGAATTAGCCAATAGGTGCCCCGATCTCTTCCTTAGTATGTTTCTCAGCGTGTGGCACCTAACGACACCAGTTCTTAGTTTAGTTTACTGTTCTTCTTTGGCTACCAGCATTGTGTTCTTGTCTGGCTTCACCACATTTGACTTGGAATTCTTGTAGTCTGGTTAGTGTTGTAGATTCACCACTATTACTGGAATCATGTACACTTCCTCTCTCCCTTAGGGAATTTATAATATCAGCTTGGTGCATTGCTCGCCAGCTTTGTACAGAAGCCCTACCTGCAAGCCTATCTGCGCGTCCTGTAGTTCTAGGCAATGGGTGTCAGAAAATGTGTGTTTCGAATGCTGTATTTGTAATTTTATTTCTTGAAGCCCTAATACTTATTCACTATCCATTTATTTATCATATTCATTGGCTCCGACGCCTCCCCCCAGGGTGTTTAACACTCCTTATTGTCTTCTCTACTTTCATTAAGCAACTATTGAAGCGGATTTACAATCTGTTAGACTTGCTTTTCAATTGTTAATGTATGCACGATCCATTGACCTGTTTAAAAAACGTCATTTGCAAGTTTGAATTTTATTTCGTTATTTCGGATCACCATAATTTACATTCTATTTTTTTATTGCTATGCAAATATCAATACCAAACCTCGTTGGTGGATTATTTAGTTTTGCTAAACAAATTTCTCTTCGCTTGAGATTCAAAAATATCGTTTATTCTAGTGTGTAGTGTGAGTCCCGATAATCTAATGGTTAAACGGGGTCAGGGTTCAATTGCTCAAGGGCAGAGAACTATTTTTTCGGCAGTAAGGGATCTCAGGTCGACCCAGCCTTAATTTGGGTAACAGAAAAACACTTGGAAGAACATGTGGCCACTTTATCACGCATCGTGTGTCAGCCCGTGACCTCTGATAACAAACGGCCGGCGGGCTCAGGTAAAAATTGTAGGAAATAAGACCGCAACTGTCGCGTGATTCTCGCCTTCCAGTCTTGTTGTATATAGACTAATTCAAGATTCTCACCTTCCAGTCTTGTTGTATTTAGACTAATTCAAGATTCTCACCTTCCAGTATTGTTGTATTTAGACTAATTCAAGATTCTCACCTTCCAGTATTGTTGTATTTAGACTAATTCAAGATTCTCACCTTCCAGTATTGTTGTATTTAGACTAATTCAAGATTCTCGCCTTCCAGTATTGTTGTATTTAGACTAATTCAAGATTCTCACCTTCCAGTATTGTTGTATTTAGACTAATTCAAGATTCTCACCTTCCAGTCTTGTTGTATTTAGACTAATTCAAGATTCTCGCCTTCCAGTATTGTTGTATTTAGACTAATTCAAGATTCTCACCTTCCAGTCTTGTTGTATATAGACTAATTCAAGATTCTCGCCTTCCAGTATTGTTGTATTTAGACTAATTCAAGATTCTCGCCTTCCAGTATTGTTGTATTTAGACTAATTCAAGATTCTCGCCTTCCAGTATTGTTGTATTTAGACTAATTCAAGATTCTCACCTTCCAGTATTGTTGTATTTAGACTAATTCAAGATTCTCGCCTTCCAGTATTGTTGTATTTAGACTAATTCAAGATTCTCACCTTCCAGTATTGTTGTATTTAGACTAATTCAAGATTCTCACCTTCCAGTCTTGTTGTATATAGACTAATTCAAGATTCTCGCCTTCCAGTCTTGTTGTATTTAGACTAATTCAAGATTCTCGCCTTCCAGTATTGTTGTATTTAGACTAATTCAAGATTCTCGCCTTCCAGTATTGTTGTATTTAGACTAATTCAAGATTCTCACCTTCCAGTATTGTTGTATTTAGACTAATTCAAGATTCTCGCCTTCCAGTATTGTTGTATTTAGACTAATTCAAGATTCTCACCTTCCAGTATTGTTGTATTTAGACTAATTCAAGATTCTCGCCTTCCAGTATTGTTGTATTTAGACTAATTCAAGATTCTCGCCTTCCAGTATTGTTGTATTTAGACTAATTCAAGATTCTCACCTTCCAGTCTTGTTGTATTTAGACTAATTCAAGATTCTCACCTTCCAGTATTGTTGTATTTAGACTAATTCAAGATTCTCGCCTTCCAGTATTGTTGTATTTAGACTAATTCAAGATTCTCGCCTTCCAGTGTTGTTGTATTTAGACTAATTCAAGATTCTCACCTTCCAGTCTTGTTGTATTTAGACTAATTCAAGATTCTCACCTTCCAGTCTTGTTGTATTTAGACTAATTCAAGATTCTCGCCTTCCAGTATTGTTGTATTTAGACTAATTCAAGATTCTCGCCTTCCAGTGTTGTTGTATTTAGACTAATTCATTACAAAACCAACACAACATACTAAATCAAGGTTATGTTATGTTACAAAGTAATTTTAAAGCTAAGGAATATCAGTATTATTAACATTTGTCATGAATAAATAGCTTTGAACGCATTAGAATTGAGTAAAATTGTCACAAAGAGTACAGTGTTGTATTAAACATACAAAAACAAAGCCCTCATTATACAGAAATTTTCAATTTCCTGTCTGAGCTGTCGGCCTTCTTTGCCGAGGGCCACGGTCAGCCACTGTGTACTTATCTCTCTGTCTAGTTTGTGCTGATAGTCACTGAAACATACTGACCTAGCACAATATAGATGAAGACTGTAGGATAACTATATAGAATTGCGAAACACGTAATAACAAAGTACTATAGTTTTACAAAATATAAAAACAATGAAAATACACAACTTTTCGACCAAAAGGCCTTTATCAAGCAAACGATACAAGAGAGGAGACGAATGTCACAGAACCCTACACGTAAACTTTGACAAAGATATTAAAACGGTTAAAAATTAATGAAAATATGTGAATAAAAACGAATAACGAAATAAATACAGAAAAACTAAAAGTGGAAAAAGAAGAGAAACAATAAAAAAAACAAGTAAATATATGACTCATAAACATTTAACATATACACATATAAAATAGAGACGAGAAAGTACTAAGAAGCATAGGAATGTATAGCGTTGAGTCCATGAGATCGCAAGGTACCATATAAAGAAATAAAGTGATTCTCCAAAGCAAATCGACTACAATCATCAGAGGAACATGATCGGATGGCTGTGACCTGGACATCACGAGCACCCAAATGGTCAGTGCCATTGAAATGAGTGGCTACTGGGGTCACAGAGCATTGACGTATATCGCGTAAGTGTTGGCCGAAACGGTTATTGAGCATTTTGCCTGTTTCACCGATATATGCCTTAACACACCGCTTGCAAGTGATAATGTAAATTATATATCGGGACTCGCATGTGAAACTATCTTCAATAACAAATGTGGCTAAAAGAAAAGATACAGTACGAGTCTGTATCACATAAGCACAAGTATTGCAACGCCGACGGCTACACTGGACAGTGCCAAAATGACTCTAGATATTGGACTTAAGGCGACTGTGTACTAACATGTCTTTAAGACTTAAGGCGACTGTGTACCAACATATCCTTACGACTTAAGGCGACTGTGTACCAACATGTCCTTAAGACTTTGTCCGTCTGTAAGTCACTAATAAAATAGCACGGTATTGCTCATTATGCCACATGGTATGACAATGAGTACTTTATTGCTTCGTATCAAAATCTTCAAAAATCTGAACTTGGTTTTTCTCTTTTTTTCTTTCGTTTATCCCTACGAATTCAATTGTAGCCATGACACGTTAACTGACACCCGTAACTAATTTGTGAGTGAAGGTTTGCTTTCCTTATCCAGGTGTCCATTACCATTTGGGCGAGTCTTACTCTGACTTCAAATGTACTTGCAGTTTAGATCCTCATGTAAATGATCAGTGTCTCTTGTTGTCTAACCACCTACCATACACACATCAGTAATGTTGACATTGTCTCTTGTTGTCTAACCGCCTATCATACACACACCAGTAATGTTGACAGTGTCTCTTGTTGTCTAACCACCTACCATACACACACCAGTAATGTTGACAGTGTCTCTTGTTGTCTAACCACCTACCATACACACATCAGTAATGTTGGCAGTGTCTCTTGTTGTCTAACCGTCTACCACACACACACCAGTAATGTTGGCAGTGTCTCTTGTTGTCTAACCGCCTACCATACACACACCAGTAATGTTGACAGTGTCTCTTGTTGTCTAACCGCCTACCATACATACACCAGTAATGTTGACAGTGTCTCTTGTTGTCTAACCGCCTACCATACACACACCAGTAATGTTGACAGTGTCTCTTGTTGTCTAACCGCCTACCATACACACACCAGTAATGTTGACAGTGTCTCTTGTTGTCTAACCGCCTACCATACATACACCAGTAATGTTGGCAGTGTCTCTTGTTGTCTAACCGTCTACCATACATACACCAGTAATGTTGGCAGTGTCTCTTGTTGTCTAACCGCCTACCATACACACACCAGTAATGTTGACAGTGTCTCTTGTTGTCTAACCGTCTACTATACACACACCAGTAATGTTGGACCAAGCTGGACTTGAACTCCGCACTTTCCCCGACACCAGTTCACTAGGACAGAGTTTTATCAACTGTTTTATTGGCGACCATAATTTCTCTTTTACTTTGTGGCGTAGAGGCTAGGTGCTCGTCTATTGTGCCAAAAGTACCAGGTTCGCTCCCTCGTGAAGCCATTTGTATATTTTTCCAGAGATTCTTGATCTTAGTGTAGGAGAGATCGAGTTCCTAGTCCTATCGGAGATGGACGATAAAACGTAGGTCCCATGTTCAAGTTGAGCACATAAAAGAACCCTTGGCAGCTCAAACTTGAGAAGAGCAGGCTGGAAAGCCGTTGCCCGGCCAAATTCATTAGAAAAGATTCAAAATAAAATTCCTACAAAAATATCTTGACCATCTTCAAAATTACATCGGTGATCCTCGTCGGTGCTACGGAGTTCTTGCACTGCCGCTGAGATCTTCCTGTGTAAGAAAGAGATCGGAGCACACATTGTTACTCACCGAAGTGCAATGATGATGGTTCTATCAATCAATCAATCACTCAATCAATCCATTATAGAGATAAACTTACTTAGTTTCCTAAACACAAGGAGACTATTTGGTAATCTTTTCGATTGTGTTTTCCTGTTGTTTGTAGTATTTCTAAATAAGATAAAAACAATTGAAGAAATGGTATTATCCACTTTGCTTTATTAGGCTCAACTTGGCTACTCAACTTGGCCAAGAAATTGCTAGCTTTGAAAGAATGGTAACAGATAAAATAACTTAGTAAGGGGAATAACGTGTTCTGTTTTATTGATTTCTGTTCTGCTCAACGCAAAGACCCTGAGTTGATTTGGGCGCTTTCCAATTAGTTATTCTACTGAATTTGTATTAACTGTTTTTGTCTAGATGAATTCAATGTACATGTTTTATTATTTAAGCCGAGTTAATGCATCTGAAGGGAAGCTTGTCAATGAATCTTTGCTAGATTTAAAACTACATGTTTCTTTACTTACATTATATACTTCTTCTTCCAACTATCCATATCGACCACTTATTAAACCATTCTTTGTGATTTATATGTGACATGAGCATAAGAGCAATTGTAAGTTGTGCCAGTTAAGCGACTACAAGTAGGCCAGCATATCCAATTTCTGCGACGTTTTATATTTACTAGGGTAACTTTCCTAGTTCTCGACTTTAGTTGTCTCTTCTTACATGCCTTGTAGGTCGCAGTGTTACTATTCTTTGCTCCCTTGCGAGCCCTGGCAACACACGGCAGACATCATATACAACTTGCAGTGGCGGCTCGTGATCGTTTTTGTTGGTGGGGCTAAACACAAATTTTCGGGAAAATCATGCTTTTGGGTTAGGTTATATTTTAATTTATTCAATAATAAATACACGTTATGCATTATTTTGGTGGGCCGCCCTCTGGCCCTTAATGACGAGCCGTCACTGACAATTTGAATTCTCCGAAATTAGTTACTTCTTGTTTTTCTCGTGTGTTGGCCTACATGCTCTGAAATAACCAAAACAAGGTTCGGGGTCAAAAACTAAACGGAAAAACATGAATGAATGAGGGGTGCATCCAGAGAAGATACGTGGGCCCGCGTGGAGCAAAACTTGGGCCCGGGATGAGTTGCATGAGGCCCACATAGGCGAAACTCGAGCTCTGAGGAGGGGCTCGAGTTGGGTTCTGTGTCAGGACAAGCTAGAGCAGTGTTTCCCAACCTTTTTTGTGCCATGCCCCACCAAAGCCTTTCAAAATTCGTATGCCCCCTACCTATTTAAAATATACAAAATTTTTTTCTAAAATTGAATTGTTCACTGAAGAAACTTAAATGATAGGTTTTAGGAAGAAATCACTAGGAAATTGTTGAGGAAAAACAGTAAGTAAATTTTCAAAACATATAATGGAGAACAGAAATTCAAGTACGATATCATTTTAATGATATATTTGTCTATATTATTTTAATTATTAGTAACTATTTATTACTTACACTTAGTGAGATCATTGGTGATTGATAGATGCTGCAAAGAGATTTTATGTTATGTTCCAATTTAGTTAGCTTCAGTCTCAAGTCTCCCATTGTGTTATATTCAACCAATTTCTTTTTAGCAAACAAATCAGTTATGGCACTAAATCCACATTCAGTTAAATATGAAGATAGAAATGGTAATAAGTTTTCTTGCACATTTGGTTGAATTAGTATATTTTATTTCTGTTTCCTTACAAAGCCATGCCGTCGCTCCTTTTATATTAAATGAAGTTTTAACTGACTCATCATTTTGCATATCTACGAGTTCTTCTTGATACTGCATATTTGAAATAGACAAATCCACTAACATTGACTGCAATCAATTTGTTTCAAATCAGAAAATCTTTCTTTTTAAATCAGCCGATAGAATTTTCAGATGATCAACAATAACAAGTATCAGTATAGCGGTATCAGTCACTTCACATTTCTGGAACCAATGAAACTTTTCAAAATTTTTGTTGCAAATATATTTCTGACATAGTTCAATAAAGGTAATAATACCAAATATCTTAGCTTTTCCATCAACAGGAGTTTTATTCTTCCTTGAAGGTGGTTATTTAATATATTTTGTTTTTCAAAGATATCGGCTAGATAACTCACAAATACTTTACTATCGACCGTTAACAGATACTTTATTTCAGGTTTGTCGCTTAAAAAATCACTAAGAGTATCAAATAGTTCAATAAATCTTGTCACGCAGTTCCCTTTCGAGAGCCATCTTACTTCAGTGTGAAGTAAAAGTCTCACATGGTCAGCTTTTTGTTCTTAACAAAATAGCATGAAGAGACGCTCACATTTGGCATTAGATTTAATAGCATTGATACACTTTATAACTGAATTTAGTACTTCATTTAGAACAGGCGAAATATTTTTAGCTACCAAATTTTCTCTGTGAATAACACAATACACAGAAAGCATTTCTGGATTCACATCTTTCAGCAATTTTAAGCAGCCATTTTTCTTGCCTATCATATTATTAGTACCATCTGCGGCACAAGATATTATATTTTTCATTTGTATATTATGACATATAAGTAATTTTATAGCTAATTATATACAACTTTGGGGGTAGGTGTGATTTCTAATGATTTACAGAACAACATTTCTTCAGCAAAATCCCCATTATCAATATATCTTGCGTAAGTTATCAATACTACTTATCGACACTGTCTCTCAAAGCTGATTCATCCATTTGCACTGAGAATTTTCTTGTTTTCAGCTTTTAAACAGGTTGTATTTCAATATCTCCACTCATTTCGTCTATTCTATTGCTAACAGTATTGTTACTGAGTGGCATAGCTTTCACCTCTTGGTCATCTTTTTCCAGAACCGTTTTAAGAAATGATGATATTGATGGTTTGATTAAATTCTCTCATATAGTATGATTTTTTTCCACATTTAGCAATGAGTAAGGAAATTTGATAACTAGCCTCAAGAGTACGATTGACAGTTGCAGTATGAGCAGTAAACAGGACTTTAATTTTGCTCTTTTTCAAAATTTGTCTTTAAAGTTTGAAAGTAATTTAAATATGACATAATATGAGCACTATGTTTCGCCTTCAAATGCTCTTCAAGACAACCTCATTTCATTGATTCGTTGGTCAAGCATTGTTGGCGTAAAAGACATTAATGTGGAAAACATTAATATAGTAATATTTCACATCAGGTGATATATGTTTGAGCAAATTCGATTATTATAGCATGACTATTTGAAGAAAAAACAAACAAATCATTAACAATTTTTTTACTCACATTTATGTGGTCAAATCTGCTCTTCTGAAAAAGTATGCGGTGTTCTCTTCTAATTAGCTCTGATGAATTCTAACCTCCAATAGTTATATCTTCTACGTGCACGTGAAGCTCTTCGGTTCTCTTCTGCTTTTCTCGTATAATCTGCGTAACAGTCCTGTACTTTAGCTGTTCTTTGTCTAGTTCTCTATTTTTATTCTAGCTACCTCAAAACTGTTCTGTATTTGGCTCTCTATCTGCTCTATTATTCCCTCTTCTTAAAGTCCATCGTGTATATAAATGGGTGATTATTCTATTACTTTACTATTCCACAACTTTGTTCTCAGGACTGCGATTTCCCACATCTGCTACTCTCTTGGGAAAAATCTCATCTTACTTTGACTTTCGACATTTTCTGTCATTGTCTAAAATGTATGTCCCAACCATGCCTTCTCAATCTGTCGCTAAACATGGAAAAAAAATATCTCATGACATTCTACTGTAATCCATAAATAAATTCTCCTTTGTTAACTATACAACTACAAAATGGTACTCTAAGGACACTTGTATAATCCAGCTGCACAGTGAGTATCTATTACTCTGGTAATCAGACTAATGGCCCATAACTTGTATTTGAGTCAAACCACCTTGATGTTTCTTGGTTTCTTTTTCCATCGTACCTAACATTCCAAGCCAAATCAAACTTCAGACCTGCTTTCTATGGCAGAAATATAATATGCATGGCTCTGTCCAATACTATTACGATAGGACTATATAGACTTATTTTGGACTTCATGACAAGGTTGGCAAATGACGGACACATTACAGTTTTTGTTTTTAATATGACTCGATTTTAACACAATAACACCTTCTTTCCGCTTTCAAAATTTGTTAAAAGGAGGTAGAAATGTACCTAGATATAAGTACTTTCCATTAATTGAAGATTTTTTAAACTTCAGTAAAGTGATTGTGAAGCAACAGTCGTTTTTGTCAAAAGACATCCAAAAGTCAGTATATCGGTTTTGCAACATCATGAACATTAGTTAAACTCCGAACGAGTCCATTGCCCACCTAAACGATGAAAATGCCCCCCTGTGGGGCGTACGCCCCACGTTGGGAAACAGGGAGCTAGAGGCATTGTGACTGTGTGCACGGTGAGAACCAATAGAAACACAAGGAACAGAAGTGTACGAGTCGACTGTGAACGAATCCCAACTCCCCTGGAGTGAAGGGCCGCAAGCAAATTGCTAGCTGTGGGGCAAGAATCAATGAGAACGATGCGTGACGAATCAAAAGTCTTGGCAGGTGTCTCTGAAACGCTGTAACGTTGATGTCGACACGGGAAGATTGCAGTAAACTCCGTATCAAAGACTTAGCGCCAATACATTTACTGGGTAAGGTTGGCCAAGCGCAAATTGTAAAGTTGCGTTTTAGTGCCTAACAAAACTGCCATCCCTGGGACAACCGGGCAAGGTACTGTTGCATTAACAACTAACATCCCTGGAAGAACTGAGGTGGGTCATGCCTAACGAGACTGCCCTCCTTGGAACAACCGGCAAGTTACTGTTGCATTTACAACTAACATTCCCGGAAGAACAGAGGTGGGTGATGTTGGCGAGCGCAAAATTTCAGTTGTGTTGCTGGCGCCGATTGAAACGACCCTCTAAAATATTAGCGCGCAGCCCTAGTCCAGTGTTTTCCGGAGACAGGGAAAATGCAGAGACAATACTTGCAAACTGCCAAGAGCCGACACGCGCCCCGAAACGGCTGAGAATACTCCTACTCAGGAACAAACTACAGTGGATAGAAAAGTAAGGCCGATAACGCAAAAGCTTGACTGGTACAAACCCAAACATTGTCTAAGGGCAATACTTTTCGGACGTCAATTATCCGACACAGAGTAAGATGACGTCCAAACACCATGGCTCAGATGATATAAAGGTTTAGCATACTGCCAAAATATGCTCGCTTGTATGACAAGTAGACACGTCTCCAATGACTGAGAATGTTCCTAATCCGGAACGACCTCATATAGTCAGAAAGAGCGCATATTGTAGATATACTCTTTGGCGAAGATCATAAACCCAAATTATACGGCGAAAAATGATCGTAAAAAAGTAATGAATACAAGAAAGGTGACAGTTCCAGTGACTAGCTCTAGAAGGGTCGAGAATGCTCCTTAACCGGAGCGACCACACCCAGTCAGCGCAACGTAGATAATGCTCTTTGGCGTAGATCCAAGTCCAAATTTACGATACTAAAATATCATTAAAGAGTGTTTACCTCACGAACGGAACAGACACCAGAGCATATCCTGCAAGACTGTCTTCTCCTGGGTGAGCTGAGAAGCAACATGTGGCCACATCCAGTCGACCTGAAAACTAAGCTTGGGGAAACCTGACAGACCTGAAGCTGACTGCCCAGTTTGTGGTCCACAGTAGATTAAGCGCATGACCAGAGATCGCTGAAGAAGAAGAACAGAAATACTTCACAAATTATTTAGCAGAATCTGGGAGAGCAAAGAAATATCAGCATATTGGATAGAAGTTGAGGAAGCTACCAAAGAAGTTTGAAAACTATAGAAGAATTATGTTGTTGTCAGTTCATTTGTCTGGTTCCACTAGTTAAGTTCTAGCTGACTTCGTCAGGAACACCACAGATCTCATTCGATTCAACAGCTAGAGCTCTAACCATTTGCCAAAAAATATCTCTTTTAACCTTTATCTATTATTTTAATTTTTTTTTTAAATTCAGAAACCGAAATATTCCATGTTTGTAAAACCAGCAGGGGGCTTTCAGCAACAGGGGATGTAACAAATGATAGCGAATTTGAACATTCGCCTGAATACGCTAGCATTAATTACAATATATTACAGCCGGTCCATTTGATTGTATATTTGCGTAGTCATGAAATCAATAGATACATTTATCATGGAATCAAATCAGCAGAACAGTCTGCTAGAACTCTATGAGATATGGAGCCCTAACATAGAATGGCAGAACTCTATGAGATATGGAGCCCTAACATAGAATGGTAGAACTCTCTGATTGGTCTTAATGTTGTTTGTTTCTATCGGATGTTTCTGTTTTTCAAATATGTTTGTTTCCTTCTTGTCCATATGTTTGTTTGTTTGTTGTCCATATGTTTGTTTCTTTGTTGTCCATATGTTTGTTTCTTTGTTGTCCATATGTTTGTTTGTTTGTTGTCCATATGTTTGTTTGTTTGTTGTCCATATGTTTGTTTCTTTGTTGTCCATATGTTTGTTTCCTTGTTGTCCATATGTTTGTTTGTTTGTTGTCCATATGTTTGTTTGTTTGTTGTCCATATGTTTGTTTGTTTGTTGTCCATATATTTGTTTCCTGTTGTCCATA
>JADZMA010002401.1:0-12152 GCA_020796225.1 Arion vulgaris
TTGCCTTGTTTTGACCATGTTTGACACTGGTAACATAGTGTTGGCCAGAAAATCGTTCTTATAATTTACCTTAGTTTTTAGCGGTATATCTTTATTGACAATAGTGGTGTTGTCCCTTTTAACTGGATTGGGGCAAAAGTTCATATACAATTTTATCAAACAATCTCTAATTTAAATTATTTATAATGTATTGTTCATTTTTTTTTATCTTGTCCCCTCTCTCTCTTTCTCTCTCTTTCTCTCTTTTCTCTCTTTTCTTTTTTCCTCCTCTCTCCCCCCAAGTGGCCCCAAATTTGGGGGTTAAAGAATAAAAACCCTGTTACCTCCCCGCGTGTCGTAAGGGGCACTAAGGAGGTTTTGGCTGAAATCGGATCATGTTTTAAAACGTGAAAGTCTTGCGTTTGGGCCTCAAACCCAATGTGCAACATCCCGTTCTTGGAAAAGATCAAACATACCCAAAAGTGTTTAAAAGGGTTTTGAAAAACAACCCAAAAAAGAAAAAAGACCCTCCTCTCTCTTTCTCTTTCCCCAATTCCCCCCTTTTACTTTCACTTCTACTTCTTCTCTTTCCCCCTTTTTACTTCTTTATCTTATTTTTATTATACTAACATGAGCATGTAATTATATAGTAGTGCTTCAACTTTTTTATATATTGGTGTGCGCATCGCCCATTGTTATAGATGCGGGCACCATGTGATGATTAAATATACAAATTAACAGTATAATTTTAAATTTGGAACTCAAGTTAAATATCTTAAAACTAAATTCAATTTAAATTCAAATTTGGATCTTTTTAAACATTTAAGCGGGGTTGGAAAATGACTAAAGAATAAGAAGCAAGTTGAATGTATTTGAAAATGCGTCTAAAAAAAATGAAAATAAAATAAATTTGACAAATTTGGAGAAGTGATGAAATCAAAAAAGGGATCAACCACAAATAAAAACTGTTATAAGAACGTTATAGAACAACTGTTATAAAGGAGACGATGGAATATTGGGGCACACCTTGATAAAAATGATCAAGAATATAAAACAGGCTTGAAATGGATCCAAAAGGGGTTTGAAGAGGTCGACCAAGGGGCCCCAAAGAACTTTGCTGGGGAGGCAGGGAAAATTGGGCTCAGTTCCTGGAGGAGATTGAGCGGGGGTTCCCAGGATAAAAATTGGAAGTACTTCAGGCCCTTTTAACTATAATCGAGAGGAATTTTTTTATTATAGTATAAAAATTTTTTTTTCTTTGGTAACTTGTTTTTAAATAACTTGTTATAAAATAATAAACACACTTTTCATTTTTTGTGTTGGGGCCGCCCCTTTACAAGTCCCACTGCCTGTTTCACCAAACAATGTCCCGTTCAAGTTTTTTGGGGTTAAAAAAAAAAATTTGTTTTCATCATTTTTCTTTCCCTCATGCCTATAACATGGGCTTCAGAAAGGACTTTTCCCTGTCTCTGTCGTCAACCCCCCAGATCCCGTCAGAATGCGGTGTCAGTTCCTCTTCCATCATGCGCCTCCATGTTGTCCGTGGTTTGCCTTTCTTTCTCTTTCCTCTGGTGTCCAAATGAGGGTATCCTTGCAGGCATTTCTTGTCTCATTCTCATAAAATTTGACCATTTCCATCTTCTCTTTTAGTTTTCATTCTTGCCCTTGTCTTGTGTCTTGGAGTAGTTGGTTTTTGGATATTTTACTAAAAGATTCCCAGTTTTGCGAAGACAAAGTGGTGGAAAAAACTGACAGCCTGCTAGTATCTCCTTTGGTCATCACCCAACACTCCATCCGTAGAGCAAAACTGGCAAAACAATGCTTTTATGGGTTTTAAGCTTTGTGGCCCCTTTGTAGATTTTGGATTTCCCCATCGGGTTTTCATTCTGGCAAAAGGGTTCGGGATATTAGCGTGATTTTATATCTTCCTCTTGCCCATTTGTGTATACCTAAAATATGTAAACCTCCCCTTTCCCAGTTTTCTTTTTCTAACATTACGTTGTTGTTTATTTTTCATAATTTTTTTTTCCCTGTGTTTTTTTTGGGGCCTACTGTCTTTGCCGTTTGGAAGTATTTACTTTTCTCTTGTATATGTTCATTTTGGGGACCCCAGGACTATACGTCTGCAAGTCCAGGTCCTCAAGCATCTAAAAGTCCATCTTATTCCTCTTGGTGCTTGTTTTTGGCAAGCACCCAGTTTTAATATAAAAAAAAGAGAGGACATTACTACCCTTTTACAAGTTTTACGGGGAAATTTTTGTTAAATTTTTTGGTTCGGGAAAATCTTTATAGAGAGGCTATGATGTTGAAAAGTTTCCCGGGGTTTAAACATTTTTAAAGTATCTTCCTAGGCTGTCTCTGTGGACGCTGTCAAAATCCTTTTCAAAATCTATAAATTGATATATATGCCCTTTGCCACTCCTTTGTTCAAAAATGTTACCAGGGTAAATTTTATTCATTGTTCCTCTTCCTTTCCTAAATCCTGCTTGCTCCATTCAGACCTTGTCTACTGCTTCTTTATTCGCATTATGACAATTTTAGAATATCTTCGGGATTAAAAGCAATGATTCCTCTCCGTTATTGAAATCTGTTGGTTCTCCTTTTTTGGGGGTTTTTCCGTACCCTAGCCCAATCCTTGGAAAATTCTTCTTTCTCCCAGATATCTGCAAACAAGGCTCTAATATGTTTGGCTAAGTGGAATCGATTTAGCTCTGCTGTATTTCATCTTTTCCCCGTGCTTTGTTGTTTCTGGGACCCAATTTTTACTTTTCTTGCTTTTCGGGAATTTGGGGTTGAATCAATATCCTGTGCTGCCGGGGGGATACCCGTGGATTTCAGGATGGGGTCTTTGCATCTTAAAGTGGGATGTACTCTTCCCTCTCCTCTCTTTTTCAACAGTTGCCCCTTTTTTTGGGGTGTTATGGTGTGTTTTTTCCCCCCATAATTTTTTGGTAATCTTGTACAGTTTTAGTCATGTTTTTAACCTTTCCTATTTCTGTTTTTTTTTCCAAAATTTTCTCTTGTCTTTCTGACTTTTTTTTCCCATTTTTGTTTAATTCTGTATATTCTTTTCTTGCCTTATTTTTTTGACTTCTGATCTAATGCTTTGATGGATTTTTTCCCCTTTCCTTTGGTTTGTTTCTGGTCGGGGTTTCCCTCTTTTTTTTTTCCTTTTGGTTCCCTCCCTTTAACTTTTTTATGTTTTGATGCATTCCATTTTTCTTGGATACTTTCAGTTGGTGTTGTGTCTGACTGCTCTGACAGGATTTAAAAATGTTCTTTAGTTCCACTATATATTTTGTAATCTCTCTGTTTTTAATCGTTAACATTAAAGTATTCTGTTCTTGTCTTGTATATGTTTTTTTGAGTTTGGGCCTGATCTACGACAAAGGGGATGGTGCTGCCCACGTCAGCTCCTCTTTCCCCTTTTCATCAAGTAATTCTTTCCCCTTCTTTTATCATAAAGTGTCTATCTGGTTTTTATCTCTTCCATTTGGGATATCCATTTACTTTTGTATGGGCTTTGAAACAATGTTCCATGATCAGTCTGTTTTCTAAAAAAAAATTTCTCCCCATTTCTCCATTTTTTTATTTGCATCCCCTCCTCTTTCCCCCTTTTGCTTCTCTGTGTCTTTATTGTTTCCAACCTTTAGGTCTCCCATTATCACAAAACGTCTAGCTGGAACCTTTCCCCTATTTTCCCGTAACCTTCTATAAAATGTGTTTTGTCCTCTTCTTCCTTTGTTGTGGTGCATACATTGAAAGGTTCTTTTCCCTTTTTCCCATTAAATCGGGCTTTCACATTCTTTCATTAATAAATCCTCTAAAGATTTATTAATCCTTTCCTTATTATTAGTCCTCCTGCGAAATTCCTCTCTCTTCCTGGTATAAATGGTTTCCCTGTTCTGTTTTCGTCCCAAAAACCCGTCCCTCTTTTTCTTTTGAATTTTTAATTTATATTTTAATTTTTTTTCCCCTTGGATGTTTTGTGGTCTGCATTTTCGCGTTCCATAATCCCATTCTTAGTTTAGTTTTTACATCAGCAGACTTGTTCCCCGCATGGGCTTCCTTTCAGCTTTCACCCTCTTTTCATGCTGACAGTGGTACTCTTCTCAAGACCGGACATCAGGCCCCTTTTTTTTGAATTTCTTAAATTTTTCTTTTTTATGGGGAAGTTGTGCCCCCAAAAACCTGGAGGACCGGGGCCACATTTAGTCTGACCTCTCCCTTGGACCTGTGGATGGGGAACCCCTTCAGGAACTGTTTTCACACGCTCTGATATAACTTTTTAAAAAACTCGTTCTTTGTTCCTCTTCCTCGAAAAACAACATATCACATAAAAAAAATTTATTAAAAACCTTTTCTCAATCCTTTTTCCTAGGGTAAAAAAGATTTATAAACAACTTTTTTGCCTTATAAAAATTTTTCTTCATCTTTATATCTATCCCCTTTTACATGGGCCTTTTGGGTTTATATCCCCTGTTCGGAAAATTTCTTTGGATTTTGTCTGTAGATAATCTGTTTCTGGGAATCATTTAATTTGTTGTTTCTTGATGAAGTTCAGTACTGATGTTGTTCCCCCTTTTTTGGTGGTGGAGCATCTGGCCGAACGGGTAAGACTGCGGAGATCGTGTTCCATTCACGATTTCACGGTACGGCCAGGAGTTTTTCTTTCGGGGCGAAAAGAAAAATCGTAACCTGAACAGTTTCGCGGCGTGGCGCATTAAATTCACAGGCACATGTCCTCTACCGCCCAAATTAACTGGCATCACGAGCAGTCGCAACAGTTTTTTTTTTAATTTAAAAACCAAACTAATATTATTCGCTACTTGTGGGCGGCGCCATTTCGATTCCCGGGAAAGTCACTCTGAATGATATGCGGGTTGCCAATTTGGCTTTTAAAGCCAGAACGAAAATTTGGCTTTTTAAAAGTGGTTGGCTTTAAAAAAGTGTTTGGCTTTTGGCCGATTTTATTTTCAAACATTTTTCTAAAAATGTGTATAATTCTTAAACAAATTTGGAAAATATACTTAATATAGGTTTTTATTGTTCGGTTTATTGTTAAAAATATTTAACTAAGATAATGAAAGATTATGGGAAGTTAGTTCATTTCCCTACTTTGATCTACTGCATTCCTGTTACCTTTTTTTTATAAGTTTGTAATTTTGCAAGTAATCTATCACTATGGTGACATAAAAATGAAACAACCTTATGACAGTAGTTGTCAATATAATACCAATTGTGAAAAGACTTTTGTATAGGTGAAAAGATCTTCTGATGAATCACATAATGCGTTTCATAAATTATGCCACTGTACCGTTCTGCCTAAAGCCAGTAGACCCGCTGCACATGAAAAGTCAGAAAAACACAGAGAATTCCATCAACAGGATGGGAATACACTTCAAAGTGGAGAAATGCCCTGAAAAGTATGATAAGGTTAAGGCAGCAGAACTTCAAGTGCTGTATGTGTGGCCTGTCCTGTGCCATCCGTCCTGTTGACCATTTTAGTGAAATAATAATGGGTCATTGACAAGGGCGCACTTAGAGCACATAAGGTTGCACAGAACAAAATGTTCTTGTTTAGTAAAAAAAAAAAAACATAATCTCACCATCAATGAAAGATGATCTCATTGTTGACTTAAAGTACAAGAAATATGATATAATTATAGATGAATCTACTGATATTTCAACACAAAAGTACTTGTGTATTTTGGTTTGATATTTGAGTGATAGGACAAATGGAATTTTAACTGGATTTCTAGCTTTAGTTCGGTGCAAAGCTACATGAAAATATATTTAATTTGATAGAGAAGAATTACAAGATATGGTCAGGAGTCTTAGGAACTGCATTGGTTTTGCATCGGATGGTGCGTCTAACATGGTTGGTTGTAACAACTCTGTGTGGTCTAGGTTGAAAGAGCGCCCCTTTACTGTGTGCAGCTAAAGGTGAATCTGCCATTCACTCGCATTTGCATTCAACATGCAGTATATAAATTATCATCAAATATTGGATTTTTACTGTCAGAAATACCACACTGGTGTTGCCACAGCGGTTGAAGAGAAAGCGTTCAAAAGTTGTTTAATGTTATAAACCATCAGCAGCATTTGATGTTGTAAAACTGCTCTCTTCATTTGAAAAACTGTCGTCTACAAGGTGGCTTGCTCGAGGAAAAGTTATTTTAATATTCTGATGAACTGGGAAGAGCTGAATCTTTCTTTATTTCTGAAAAATTAAATAATGGAAAGATGGACACTAAATATAAAACGCAATTGTTAAAAGAAATGTTGCCCAAGTATAAATTATTTGTTCTTTGGTTTGCAACACCTGTTGTACAAATTGAGAACTAAAGGTTTTTTTCAATAAACTAAGGCTGATCCTCATCACTTGCAGGAATTTCTTACATCATAAAAGTTTTTTGGAAACGGCTCTATACTATCCATTTTTGTTAATGTGATGAGTTTATAAAACAAAATAATAGTCTACATGCTCGTCAAGAAATAGAATATGTAAAAGCAAAATGTATGGTATTTAAGGGAACTCTCAAAATTAAAAATGTTTCTCCCGCCCGGAAAATTTCAGTGCTTTCAAAACGGCCTATGATAATTTTAAACCAAGCATCAACCTTTGAGGCCGCTGTGCGTTTTAGTGAACTCCTTGAATGGTGGTCGGGGTTTGCTCCGCAATGGGAATTTTCCCCGAATTTTCCCGACAAACGCTCTCAGGGGGCCCCCCTCAACTGGGGGCCGACATCTCTGGGGTAAATTTTCCGACGGGGGATACACCAAAAAACGGCCTAACCTTATATACCACGAGGGATGAAGGTTCCTTTCTTTATAGGTTTTTGCAGAAATCCATTTAAATTGGGGGGAAAACATCAGTGCAATAGAAGTACAATACAGAAAATAATATATATTGATTAGAAAGAAAAGCAATTTAAAAAAGATGGTTTTTTAAAAGACATGAAACTTTTTGTATGGTGTTCTTCCTTTTTAGTCATTTAAAGAGCTTGCCACCTTTTCACATTTAATAATCGAGTTAGTAATGCTGTTTTGGGGGGTTTCTCTCTTGTATCATCGTAAAAAAAAACTAGAAAAAGAACGCGCTGCGCTTTTGAGGATATAGTGAGAATAAGAACAGAACTTTTCTCATGAGTTCTGTTCTTTTCTCACTATTCGTCTATGAAGTTTCTAACCTCCCGGCCCACGTGGATATACTCCTGGGCATGCGGTGTTCGGGAATTGGAGAGGCGGACGGCTTGCATCCAGCATCGATTGTTGGGAGTTGAAGATGGATAGGGGATATTCTTGGTCTCTTCGAGACTCTCTGTTGGATGAGACACTAAAATCGATGTTGAATCGATCAAGCGATTTAAACAGTTTAGGTTACCCTTTTCAAGTCGAACTGGATACTTTTGGAGGCAGAGTGAGAGGTGTGTTTAATCAGCGAGCCACAAACCAGTATATGCTCTTCGATATCTGTTGGGGAAGACCAGGCACCTTGGGTCTGCCCCGGAGTGCAATGACGTCAGTTTAGAACATAACCAATAAAAAAACAGAACTGCTCTTATCTAACAAATGTTGCAAGATTTTACTGTCTCCCTAATATGGTAAAAACATCTACTGATAAAGTGTATGTTGCTGGTTTCAGTGGTGATGATAGTGATGACCTTGATTTGGAGCTCTTCTGATGATGTAGATGAGTATGAAATAGCACTGTTTTTCCTCCTGGCTTTTTGGGTTTTTTCCCGGGCCCGTGTTTTTATTTTCTCAATTTTGAGTTGGGAACCTGATGCTGAGTCAGATTCGTAGAAATGAAAAATGGAGCAGAATTGAGTCCGTGATAATGGCAGGGTAAGATTAGCCTGTTATTTTAAAAACACACATTAACTGTAGGGAATTTCCTCGTGTATTATACATTTCTTTTTTATCGGTTGTAGTGTATTCGGTTTTAACGAGGAAGTAGGAGACGCCTCAGACGGCACATTTTGTAAATAATCCTAGTGTTAAATTACGGCACGTTTCAAAATCAAGTGACACTAGACCTAAGACATGCCTGACAGTACGTAGTCTCCCCTACAGTGACTTGAGTGACTGAATTGAAAATGTAAAAATTTAGTTAGCTTAACTACTCTTATACTTACTAAGTCAGTGAGTGTGACTAGTATGGTTGACTCAATTAAATTAACTAGGGTACAAATACAAATAATCTAACGTTCAACAACTACCATATTGTACCGCTGAGCACGTAACGAGTAGTTTGCAATGGTCCAACCCCAATGGATGCCCTCCTTTAGTAACAACAATAACATTATCATTACATTTCACATCATTACACATTGGATTATTTTTGTGTACACACTACTGATTACTTTGTTTCTTTGTACTGCTACTTAGGTATAACTGCTTGTTGTTTTAAACGTACTAAACTTACCACAGTCTAGTCTAAGTTATAATTATAATAGTTACTTTTAGTTACTATTACTCATCTATCTACTTAGTCTACTAGACTACTCTGGCTCATGACTACTGCAGCACTGATAAACTGCAATCATGCATGCAAATAATTATGTAACTCATTGAATGTTGGCCAAAATTGGAAAAAATGTTAAATTGATTAGTTTCAGTTTCATTCATTATTCAGCTGTGTTACATTGTGACTCATTTTAAAGTAAATGTTGATAGTTATCAGTTATATGAGGACTATCATCCATAGCACTCGGACATGTCCTGTGCTCCGATCTCCCCTCTCAACAAATCCAGCAGCATCCAACGGGCCCCAAAACACAAGTTTGATGTTGATTAATCAATCTCTTTGCATATTTGGTATGTCTTCTTTTGGGCTGCACCATATCTACACCTATCTCTCTCAATCAGTGTAATGGTGTTAACAGTTAGTGTTACTGTTAGTACTGTTATGATTGTTACTTAACATTCGATATCATATGCAGTTCTCCATCAAGAGTAGTGTCACGGGTGAATGTGTTAGTAGTGTCACATAATTTAATACTTCTTCTTTGAATGCTCCATATCGACCACTTGTTATCTACTCTGTGTGATTTGTATGTGATCTGAGTCTAAGTCATTGTCCAGTTATGCCTACAAGTAGGCCAACATCCAATTTCTGTGATGTTTTTATTTACTGAATTGCTTCCTAGATCCTACATCAGTCGCCTCTTATGACATGCCTTATAGGTTGCAGTGGTACTATTCTTTGCTTCCTTACAGACCCAGGAATCCCAGCGTCACTTATTAAAATTTATTGTTTCTTATATTGTACACTTAAATATTAGTATACACACACTATAAACATCTTTTCAAATGTTGGTTTATATAGTCAAAGCATCTTTTTTGAATTAAATCCACATTACTATTTGCATATCAGAGCGTGGGTAAAAGTTAATTTTTGGGTTACCTGTTGTATTCTACAAATAGCAATTTATACATAAATACAAGATGTTCAAGATAAAAGTAGCCCTGTCAGGTGAACCAATCTGTCATGTGTTTATGAAAATGAGATGATTCAATTATGATGTAGTATAGGTCAAGTGAGCAAGTCTTTTTGTGGTGTTTAATTTTGATGGGGAAGGGGCGATGAACAATGGTGATGAAGGCAGGCTAGTCAGAACCGGTTTAAATAGTAAATAGACAGAACCAATGCGTCCCGACCACTTTTAATTAGTCTATGGGGATGTTTTGTTGTTGGTTACTAAACTGGCGTCATTGCACTCCGGGCAGACCCATAGGTGCTCAGTCTCCCCCCCAGATTCGAAAGTATGCATACTGATGGTTTCCTGTGGCTCGCTGATTAAACACACCTCCTCTGCCTCTCAGGCATCAGTTCGACCAAACGGGGAACTCCAAACTGCTTAAATCGTGATCGATTCAACATCGATTTTTGTGTCCTCTCAACAGAGAGTCTCGAAGGGCCGAAGAATATCCCCTTTTCCATCTTCCCAAATCCCCCAAAAATCGATGCTGTTGATGCAAGCCTGTCCGCTCTCTCATTACCGTAAACACCCATGCCCCGGACGTATATCCCACGTAAACCGCTGGAGGTTGAAACTTCTATAGGCGACATCCCTCATGCCGAAACCTGCCCTTCTGGATCTTGTGAAGCACCAACTGAGAGTCAGATACAACAACACCCAATAAAATGAAGTCAGAAATCCAATGGAGGGCAGCAGTCGGCCTCAACCTCCATCCTCATACTAGAAGTAGTTGTCCTGTATGCCCCCGGGCTCTGCAACAACCCTACCATGCGCATTGCCAGAAACCCGGCGGTTTCTCACCACGTTAACCGACCCTGGGTATATAAACATCATCATCTCTTGCATTATCTTCTATCAGTTTAACTGCGAGACCCCAGCCTTCATGTTGCCCCAATTTCATTCTCTTCAAAGGGTAATGATAACATTAAAGATAGTTCATCATGCTACCATCTGTTGGGATCATTCTTCCCCTTTGGTAGAGTGCAACCCTAGTCACCTGGCATTTTTCTCTCAGCCTGGGCCATCCACGACATGCCCCGCTTTATTCTCGTGCCCTTAACATCATTAGTGTTCTTGTGAAGTGGGCGTCTCTTATCCGAAATAACCCCAAAATGCCTTGGTTTGGCGGTTGCATGCGGGAGCGGGGACAGAAGGCAACATATTCTCCATCTTCACAATGGGGTATCTCTGTACAGCCCAGAACTATCGCATACCTTCATTCTGAACCCGTTAGTTTGTTCCATTGTGATCTTGATATCGTAAAATTCCGAGTCCGTAATCTCCATGACATTACCAGTCGATCAACAAGGGCAAGTAGTCTCTGCTCAGGTGTCGGCCACCATAACTTGAAGGGAAGGCACGCTTTATCTTAACACCCTGTAGCATCTTTTTCTTCTGCGGTTTCGCTATGAATTCAGACGTAGCCATGGGTCCAACACACCAGTTCGATGTTGATTAATCAATCTCTCAGACACCCTTTGGGGCTTCAATTTGATTTTTGCGAAACCTGCTTACCTACCTTAGCATCAAATGGGTCTTTTAAAAAAATGTTGAACTAAACATTTTGACATGTAAGTGTTTTGTGGGAAAATTGGTACTGTTTGAATGTTTTGTCAGGTGGCTTATTTTATTTTAAGAGTTAATTGTCATGAATGTGCCACAAAAAACACTAATACGTCCAGGTCCATCTTAACTAGGGAGAGGGGGACCACTAACCTATGTATGTGCTTCTGTTTTTCTTTCAATAAAGTGTACTCAAAAACATCTAATGCCCAACAATGCAATCTAACTAGATAAAACTTTGTTCACTTTCAGAGACAGGCTCAAACAAGTCAGTCATAAATCAGGTTACACAACAATAGTATTGATATTCTTTTTATCTTAACCACATTTTTCTGTAAAATGTGTAGGAGATTTAGTTTTCTATCTCGTCCAGGTGTGTTGCGATTGACATTTGCCAGTTCATGCTTTAGGGGCTCTGAGATATTATCTATCCATTTGGTTCTTGCCTGCCTTGTGCTCTGCGCCTGAGTGTCGATTTTATGGTGCGTGATGGTATTAAATGTGGCTCCGTTCTCTATTAGATAGCCGAACCAGTTGATTCTTTGCTTCTCGATGTACTGTATGCATGGTATAGGGACCAGATGATTCTAAATTCTCATTTCTCACTCTATCTCTCCTTGTAATGTTGACAGCTTTTAGTAATATCTCATTTCATATGTTGTAATCTTTCTTTCTTGAGTCTTAGTCAGGGGCCATGTTTGGCACGATCAGAAGGTTGGAATAAATATCAGTTTATCAGTTGTTGTTTGATTGCCATGTTTTGTTGGATGTTTCAATAGTGGTGACAGTTGGTATGTCACTCGTTTGCCTTCTGGCATCTAGTCTCGATTTATCTTTCCATCTGCTGTGAATATACTCCCGAGATTTGAATTCTGGAGTCTGTTGTATTTTTACATTATTCACATGTTTAGTTGGCCTGTTGACCTACTTATTGTCATGACTTCTGTTTTGGAGGTGTTAATTTGCATGTCATATTTTTGCATGTGCTTAGTGCATTTATGTGTTTTGTTGTTTGATCATAAATTATACCGGATCATCTCAAAAGTAGTTGTTGATTAAATTGTAGTGTTATCTAGGTTATTATCTGTCTTGGTTTTTGCTTATCCTGTCTTTTATTATAGT
>JADZMA010002402.1:0-12146 GCA_020796225.1 Arion vulgaris
TTGGATGTTGATTGTAAGTCTACTCATATACCTGTTGTGCTGTTCTTTCTAGGCACTTCATCTTCAATCCCAGCTATTGCAATCTAGAAGTTGATGTGGATTGGTTTAAATTAAAATCCTCTTTGCGGGTACACTCTACGAGAGCTTCAGGATGTCAGTTCTATCCATTGGCTGGCCCCATGATATGGTGCCAGAGCCAGTGAACCTGTATGCTCTCTCATTGCCAATGACAACCATGTGCCCTGGAATAAAGATAAGTGTAATTCTGCAAATTGTTGACGCTTGTAGTGATTCAGTCTATTGCCTGTGCACAGAAGCAGCCTCCACTTTTTGAATTATACACAATGAATCGCTCAGAATGCATGCATGAGTGTAGGTTTGTGACTAGCCAGAGTAATGTCTTAGTTGCTCAGACTAGCCAGAGTAACGTCTTAGTCGCTCAGACTAGCCAGAGTAACGTCTTAGTCGCTCAGACTAGCCGAGTAACGTCTTAGTCGCTCAGAATGCATGCATGAGTGTAAGTTTGTGACTAACCAGAGTAAAGCCTTAGTCGCTCAAACTAGCCAGAGTAGAGCCTTAGTCGCTCAGAATGCATGCATGGGGTCAAAAACGCAAGAAAACAACGGCGTGCCAGGATTAGTGAGCTGGCGGTAATCCTCTGCCCTCACCTCCACATGGTGACCTTGGTAACAGACGGTAGTTCCGGTCTCGCTAAAGGGCAGGTGCTGTGGGCAGAGCTACTCTGGGGCAAGTAGAGATGCAAAGGTAGTCACGCTAGATGGGATCTGCTCGCAACACAGACGAGCGAACTCCCAGAGTGACTATTAATGCTCGTCTCTCCCAGCCATGGGAAAAGCTGGAAGGATAAACGTGGGGCAAAACTCGGTGCCAGCACATGCTCTCTCTTGAGCCGATGAGTATGCTGGGAGCCGAGTTCAACTGCATGTGAGCCCACATAGGGCGAAACTCGGGCCCCTATCACAGGGATGTGAGCATGATATAAGCCCCAGAATCGGACAACCCAGGTAAATGTGAGCACGGCGAAAACTGATGGTGACGATAAGGCAGGCACCATCGCAAAGCGAGTACGCACGCTGGCAATGCAAGAGTGGGCCCTGCGATGGGCAGGTGAGCATGGCACGGCATGCAAGGTAGGCACGGAAGGTACGACAGGTGAGAGGGTGTGCGACCACCCGAATGTGCAGAACAACTGGAAAGCCCAGCAGAGGTAAAGCCAGTGCACGTTTCCACAGGGAACAACTGCTGCCATGTAGTTTGATTGGGGACAATCAAAGGCTAGTAGAGCAAGCCGTACACAAAACTGGACAGTAGGCAAACCAAGCAGTCCATAAAAAAGATGCGTATAGCTGGGCAGATGACGCTCATCAGCCTGGGAGGGCAGGTTGTCTACGGGTCCCCACCCTGAATGAAAATAGCAACCTGCTGCCTTGTGGGTTTTGGCTGGGGACAGGAAAAGGCTAACGGAGAGCGAACCCAGTAAACGCTGGTTGAAATCGAACACACCACCAAAGGATAAGCACCTAAGCTCCAATAGATACTGAAGGCTGTGCACGTACATCCATTCTTGATGTTTGGCTGCTTATATATACAATAGAATGATACAAATTGCCTAATAATGATTGCGAGAGAGAATGCATGAATGAGTGTAGATTTTAGCCAGAGTAGAGCCTTACTCGCTCAGAATGTATGCATGAGTGCAGGTTTGTGACTAGCCAGAGTAAAGCCTTAGTTTCCACCAGTACTTCCAATACTGCTACTTGTTGTCATACTAAATAAACCACTGGCTTCCTTGACCATTCTGCCGATGGTTTGAATATAACTGCTGCAGAGGCAGGACATATGGCCTATGAGAGAGAGAAATTCGAAGGACTGTTGGGGTGGCAAAGTTCTGCTCAGGACAAGCTATTTGATGATGATGAAAAGAACCTGCAACTGATAAAAGATGAAAAGCAGCCGTTACTCGATATTAGCAGCCACCATGACTGTCATTGCCACCAGACCTTTATGTACCCTGACAATGATATGCTCAACATGTTCCCGGAAACACACGATGAGGTCAAATTTCACACCCAAAAATTGCATAGATTTAGCTCTAGATAACCCAACACTGCAAAGTTTCATAACAGGCGTACATGCATTAACAGTGCAATTATTAAGGGAGAACCATGTCACTGCTGCCTTTGTAGGGTTAACTAGAGCTCCAGAGACATGTATGCATATTTCCTTGCTTGGTCTACTAGAGAACATGGTACACAAACTCTGTAGCACAGACTGGAGATAAAGAGCATGCATTACTACATACAGTTATAACAAGTATTGTTTGTTTGCTTGCATATACCTAGAAAGCTTGATTAGTAATAAAATCTCATCCATGAATGAGGGGAGGCTGTGAAATGATAATGTTCTTACAACTAGTTTTTGCATGATAACAATGCACACCTTTCATACCTTTATTATCACTTTATCCATGAACTTTGGACTGGTGATAAAATGACATTAGTCCCTCAGTTTTCATTAGTAATAGACTTAGCCCTATGCAACTTTTTCTTGCAGCCTAAAATTAAGACTTAGTTGTAAGAATACTGGTTTGAGAATATCAAAGTTATTCACATGAAATAGTAGATGTTGAACAACATTTAAAGGAACAATTTCAGAGTTGCTTTCAGCAGCAGGAGAGACAATGGAATCTATTTATCAATTTCCAAGTGGACTACTTTGAAAAAGATGGCAGTAATTAGACCCACAAGTAAGTCAGCATACTATAATGGTCATTACCTAGGAACTTTTGGACAATACTTGTAACACTGTATTATGTATAATGTTTTGGACATTTCTTTCCATCCCCACCCTGTTCATTTTATTTTAAATGTTGCAACTACTGTGGCTCTGTTCAACTTGGATGCTCTGAAAACAGGTACTATGAAAAGTTTGGATTTTGCTTCAATATACTCACAAAATAGATGAGACTGCAGTAAAACTATTTGATTGGCAAAACATGTAATCACAAAGTACTGTTGTTTTATAAATTACAAAAACAATGACAAAATACAGCAACGTTTCGACCAACAAGGCCTTTATCAAGCAAACGAACAACAGGAGTGACAAATTTTAAAAACAAATGGACGACCAAAAACAAACGTTTCTAATGAAAATCTGGAAATAGTGTCATAGTTCCCCAGATGGCAGCGGAGGAATGGACAGTTAGCCAGATAGTTAGCGTAGTATAATTAGATTATTTAATAGTTGAGACTATGTGTTGTACTCTCTATGTAGAAGTGCAACACATAACCACGAGACATGACGCTTTTGTGTAGTAAAATAGTGACGGTTTAGTAACAGTTGCTAAGAACAGTTAGTAAACATAGGAGAGACAAAGATGGACGGACGTGCTTGGTGTCTTGTCCACCTATCTAACATCAAATAAAATGTACAAGAAATGAACCCATCATAGCTGTTGGTTATTATATTATAATTGTGTGAAAGAAACGTTGTACAGGAATACACAATAGTCCAATGGAACATCTTCAGGACTAAATGAAACCATGAAATCAACCACAAATCGGAAAGTATAACAGATTGATTCAGGTGGAAGGTTATGTAAATAATCAAGTGGACCACAGAGACATATAATCAATTAGGAAATTGGAAACTACGGCGAATTAACATCCAAATTGGGAACTATGTCTAAACTGAACTACAACAATAGCCAAAGCCACTCGGACCAAAAGCCCTGACTACCCAATAAGAACAACAACAATAAGAACAACAACAACCACACACCCCCCACGAGAAGTGGGCCCTATAACAAGTTCCTTTCTTCACCGGATTTCCCCTACCTATGTAGGATGACTACCTCGTCCTCCTTCCGTATGCTTCTTCAGGAGGGACCCCCTTTAACAATAGAAACGAAAAACTGGGAATAAAACGAATAACGAAATAAATGTAACACAAAAACACACATAAAAACTAGAAATAGAACGGAAGAGAAACAATGAAAATCTAGTAAATATATAACTTGAATACATGCAACATATACCCATATAGATCACAAGGCATGGGAAGAGAAGTACTAAGAAGCATAGGAATGTAATACGTTGAGCCCACGTGGTCGCAAGGTACCATACAAAGAAATCAACCGATTCTCCAGAGCAAATCGACTGCGATCATCCGAGGAACACGATCGGATGGCTGTGACTTGGACATCGTAAGCTCCTAAATGGCCAGTATCATTGAAATGGGTGGCTACATGGGTCACGGAGCATTGGCGTATGTCGCGCAAGTGTTGGGCGAATCGGTCACTGAGCATCTTGTCTGTTTCGCCGATATAAGCCTTGTTACACCGCTTACAGATAATGGCATAGATAAGATAAGTTGTGTGGACTGGGAGAAAACTGGCATGGCGTCACTGGCATTGGGTTGGACACTGGAGTTAATAGTATTTTTCTCATTGGTTAGCCTATTCAGTATCCCTGTTTGAGTAGCTCATAAGACAAATGGTACAACAATTTTGGTATTATTAGAGATTTCATATTTTTTTCTATGACAATAATCACTGATTTTGTCCAAGGTGATGCCCATTGCCCTGTTTGTATGAGGTTTGTTAGAATGCCTATAACCATAGCTGCTGCTGACTATCTCTTTGTATAATCATTGTTTAAGACATCAAAGCACTCTAGTCTGTGTGATATACATTGTTCTTTCTTCTATCAGTAATACATCAGTCATATTATGTCCTGCTTAAAAATATATTATTTAAACTTAGACTGCTTTTGTTTTCTTAGGTCTTATACAGTGATTAATTAGTTTATTATTGTATCTGTAACATTTTATTTCTCAGGTCTTAACAGGTTGGGATTAATTAGTTTATTATTGTATCTGTAACATTTAATTTCTCAGGTCTTAACAGGCTGATTAATTAGTTTATTATTGTATCTGTAACATTTAATTTTCAATCATTGCTCTTCTATATATCCATCTTTGTCTATGTAGCAATTACATTAACAAAAAGAAATTCTGGGAACAACCACCCTTGTGGGATGAAGAGGTGGAGAAGGCGTGGTTATATAAACAGTTTGCTGTCAGGAAGTGGCAAAATGCCAAGAAAATGGAACCACCTAGCCTGGTCACATCCTGCAGTTGAAACTAGATATGAGTAATAAAACAGGATGTTTCAAAGCACTTGTAAAATATGATTGAAAGCAAGAAGTGGGCAGAGTTCTGTGAACAAGTGAACAATAGCAACTCATTGAATCTGTTCTGGCAATTGCATCAAAGTATGAATGGTACAATGAAGAATATGTGTGTTCCTGACTTCCAGAGCGTAGATCTTAATTGGCAGAGGACAGATGACAACAAGGGTAAGACTTTGCTCACTATCTAGATCAGAGTAAGCAGAAAGACGTGGTAGGGCAAAACGCTGCCAGAGAAACCATTGCAGACAAATGTCAGAACCAGGAAATAGACAAAGGTGATTTAGTGAAAGTGGATGAAATCAAATATATATACATATATTCTTCTTGTAGCGTTATACGTTACTTAGGGCCTGCAAGTAATTTCTCCATACTCAATCCTGAATAACTTGTTCAATCACTTCTATAGAATTAAGTCTGATATTTCTTGCCTCTCTCAGTAAAGTTTGTTTCAGGGTTTTCCAAGGTCCTCTTTTCTTTCGTGAACCCTTTGCCTCCAACTTTAATGCCTGCTCTGTGATTATTTGACCATCTCTTCTCAGAGTGTGTCCAACATATCTCCATCTTCTCTTTCTTATAACGGTTGTCACTAGTGGCTGACCAGACATTTCTCTGATTTAATCACCTCTCCTGAATTTGTCCCATTTGATATTCACTTTTTTGCAATCTATTTTCAAATGCATTCAACTTGCTTTCTATATCTTTAGTCATTTCCCAACTTTGCTAGAAATGTTAGGACTGATACAACATTGGAAATGAAAATTTGTAATTTAGTTTACAAATTATGTCACTTGATGTTCTGTATTTTATTTAGACTTTTAAAAGCCAATGTTGCTTTGAGAATTCATAGCATAATTTCATCTTTAGTATATCCTGTGTAGTGAAAATTGCTACCTAAACGAAACAGATGAACTGTTCTGTTATTAAAATCAATCAATCAATCAAATGACATGCCTGCCAGCATAGATGATCATGCCGCCTGATTGGTTACCATGGGCCAAATTGAAGTGTAAAGAATACAACCGCTTTTACCTGCCATGCATGTCATAAGAGGCGACTAAGGAGGTTGAGTGTGGGGCTTGCTACCTCACACCGTAAAAAACACTAGATTGCTACAGAACGGAGAGTGAACCGAGTAAACGATGGCTGAAACCGGACACATCGCTGAAGGATAAGCACCAGAGCTCCAAATGGTGCTGAAGATGTGATGTAAAACACACCAATGCTAAGGCTGCATGAATCAGATTTCCACATGAATGGAATTTATGGGGAGACCTGGTACATCGGTCTGGGCAGTGATCTCTCTCTCTCTCTCTCTCTCTCTCTCTCGAGAGAGAGAGAGAGATGATCATGTCTCTTCACAACTCTCTCTCCTTCGTGCAGGTAATCAGTTCTGATGTCAATCTTTTGTTGAACCAAGATATCAGACCATCCAGCATCTTCTCCCTCTGTCTTTCCCAATCACTCCTTCCCTGAATTTTACCTTTTTGTCACAAAATGTTCTAAACCTCCAATTCGCATTATATGCCTGAGGAACCTTGAATGTCTGATTCTTATTCTTTTGATAAGGTTTATTTGTGTGCAGGCCTGATTTAAAACCCCATCATTTGTTTTCTTTGCTGTCCATGGAATTTTTAGCATTCTTCTGTAAAACCACATTTCTGTGGCTTTCAGTGATCTTATTGATTGTTTATTTATTGTCCATGATTCGCTGCCATACATAAGTATTGCATCAATATAGCACTGGAGTATTCGTTTTCGCAATGTCATTGGTAGTGAGTTCACGCATAGTGTGTTCTTCATTTTCATAAAAGCTGATTTCGTTTGAGCTATTCTAATCCTAATCTCTGTTGTACATCTTCCATCTGATGTTAGGAATGTTCCTAGATCCTTGAATCGATGGACTTTTTCAGTGTTGCGTTATTTATTTCGATATTACAGATTGGTGTTTCTGTTTCTTAGAGATAACCATTACCTCTTTTTTCTTTATATTCATGATTAATCCATTCTTTTCACTTTCTCTAACTCTGATGTCTATCAAGTCTTGTAGATCTTGTTCATTTGTAGCTATGAGAATTGTGTCATCAGCGTATCTTAGATTGTTCATGTTTTGTCCGCCAACTGTTATTCCTGCCTTTTCTTCTATATATCGCATGATGTTTTCACTGTATAGGTTGAACAGGTCATGTGAGAGTACGCATCCTTGGTCTACTCCTAATTGTATCTCCTGATAAGATTCCACCCTGATCTCTAGTCTTACAGCTGCGCTTTGTTGCCAGTATATATTCTTGATCAGTATAAGATCTTACCCATCAATATTTATACTTTCTAACATTCTAATTATTTCTCCATGTTTTACTTTATCAAAAGCTTTTGAGTAGTCTATGAGACATAGGTATAAGTTCAACTTCTCTATTGAGTATAGAAATGAAGTTGGACTTATACTTTCCATTATTGTTCTTATTGTACATATTGTGTTGTTTGTTCCCCTGCGTTCAACAAAGCCACATTGTTCTTCCTTAAATTCTGGCCTTTGTTTCTTATCCTTCTCATGATAAAGCTGAAAAGAAATTTTATTATGTGACTCATGAGGCTGATTGTACGGTGTTCTTCGCATTCTATCATTCCTACTTTCTTTGGTAGTGCTATAAAAATTTATTGTAGAAATCTTTGGGTATATATATATATATATCTGGTGTTGTTGATGTCATTAATTAATTATTTTTTTAAACGCCTACACCCAATTTGCCTGTTGCTTCTAAAAAGGGTTTTAAAGCCGAAGGATTGACTTCATTGCACCGGGTTTTTTACCCATATGGCTCAGTCCCTCTCCGCAGAAATGGCACGCCACCTGCTGAGAGTATTGCACAAAACACGAACTCCGTAGCTCCGACAACAATCCTAGGGTCTCTGGAAAAAACTGCACTTGTGAACAGAAGGCTGCGGTCTGGATTCAAACCCATGACCTTCAACTCGCAAGGCAAAGGGCTTAACCACTTAGCCACAGAGACTTCTATTTTTCATTAATTCATGTCATTCATGTCTTTTTGATCCGTTGACATGTTATTGGGGTTGGTTCCTTTGATGTTTGTTGGATTGATTCTTTAAGCATCTGCCATTGTTCTTCTATTGTTTCTATTTTTTCTATAGCGTTATATCTGTTTTGTATACTGTGTTTAAATGAGTCTTTCACTTTTGCGTAAGACTTGAGTATAGTTGAGTTTGTTTTGTTGTTTCTTGTGCCCCTCTTTATCTTCTTTAATTTTATTCCTAATTTCCCCACCAGTATTGCATGGTCACTGTCACAATCTGCGTCTGGTCTTGTTTTCACAGATATCAATCCATTTCTAAATCGTTTGTTTATCATTATATAATCAATTTGATTGTACATGGTAATATTTGGGCTCCTCCATGTTCATAGTCTCCTCGGATGATGTTGAAACCATGTGTTGCCAATTAATAAACAATTGCACATGCAGTAATACACAAGTAATACTAAAGACATGTTGTGCAAGGCGATGCAAAACCTTCTTGATTATCCTACTATAGAAGATAGAACACGGACGAGCTTTGCATGGGCATAACTTCGCGTCAGTGCTGACACACAACATCCTCTGCACATGGAAATAAAGAGACAAAAGGAAATATGTTAAAAAGAGGAAAATCTTGGAGAGGTCAGGCCGAGGACTGTATTCAACAGGTGTGTTCACTTGAAGACTTTGAACACAGTGAAGAATAGATATCAATGCTAACAGGAATCAATACATCATTTTCTGTATGTATCAAACTTGATAAAGAGTGCAGACAAGACAACCCACTTGTTGTGGAGGCAGAAGTTCAGACATTAATTTCTGAGAACTCATCTGAGAATGCTGTAATCATTAATACAAATGGTTCGGTGATCCGACATGTGTGGAGCCCGTGGGCTTTCACTACTCAAGTTGGAGGGAATGTTGTGAAGGAAGACAGTGGTGGTTTTGCTTTGACTACAGGCAGTCTCACTAAGGAAATCATGGCAGTAACTAAGGCGATGGTCTGACTGGGATTACAGACATCAGTGACTCAATGAGTATGCTCAGGATGAGAGAAACAGGATGGGCTCGGATACAATGGATGGAGTCGCTGGGGAGGTCTAAGCTGACAAAAATCAGTTTTATTTTTGTGTTAGGGCATGCAGGTGTAAGGAGAAATGATTGTGCCAATAGGCTTGCAGTTATGGCTGCTGTAAAAAGTGGGTGAGCAATGGACCAGGCTGATATTATAAATTTACTAAGGGAGAGAGGTGGTGTACATGATTCAAGTAATAGTGAGTAAGAATCTACAACACTAGCAAGACTGCAAGAATTCCAAGTCAAGTGTGGTGTAGCTAGATGAGAGCACTATGCTGGTAGTTAAAGAAGACTAGTAAATCAACACAGAACCGGGGTCATTAGTTGTCACACTCTGAGAGACATACTGAGGGGAGATCGGAGCACTTATGGACTAATTGGTTTGATGTACAGTGATGATGATCTGACGACTAAACTAAACTAAAACACAAGTAATATTATCATACCATTTATGCCACATGAAGATTCATCTGTTCCTACTGGCACATCGTTAATCATATCCTCACTATTAATAGGGATGTCATTTTCTGACAGAAACTCATCTAGGTCCATGCATTCAAGATTAAAATCTGTGCTGTCTTGTGATCTGTCCCAGAGGTTAGGACCAAGGAAGGCAGATCCATAATTGAGTTTGGGTAGGTCAAATATATCTTCTTTCTTAACTTTAAGTGGATCATTTGCTGCAAAAGTAAAAGAAAACATGATATTTATATAAAATAGGCTAAGGGTATTTTTCAGTCATTCATTCTGCTAAAAATAGATACAGGAAACTTAAATATTTTGATTAGCTCAATAAGAATATGACACAACTATGTTGACATTTCTGTATAACTTTCTATTCTAGACAGAGACGAGCAAAAAAAGGATACAACAGATATTACACAACATGCATGAGATACAGATTGTCATAGCTGACGATATAGAATATATTACTGTTGAGGATATCAACACTGAACATAATGTAACATAGCTTAGAATGAAACTCTGCACAGTACATTGGAATTGGAGGTTTTCATCATTGTAAGATATTCCAGATGTGTTGGTATTTAGGTTGTAGGATTCATTAAACTTCACAGTGAACATTCTTGCAGAGACTATATCAGTAGCATGTTTGATGCACAGAAGCTACTGTCTGATTCATGATACTTCAAAGCAAACTTTGTTTTAATCAGCTGAGACAGACTATGAGATTGATGGCAGACCCACACTAATATCTGACAAACAAGGTGGCACAGACAGTGTACTGGATCTGGCCTGTTTCTCAGACTTTTGTGCATTGTGTCACTGGAATGTTCTCAAACATCATGGCATTGATCATCTACCATGTGCAATACTGGTTAAAAATTCAGATAGGATGAGAGCATAAAATCGTGCCACAGCTTTCCGCTATGACAGCCACCAGCCTATGTTATCAGGCAGTTGCAAAATAGGTGCAATGCACACCATTAAAATGGAGACCTGCCATTCAACAACCATCATGGTGGACACCTAAAGTAGCAGATGCTTGGGCAGAGAAAAGGATTGCAACCAGTGAGTAGAAAAAAAAGCCAGAAAATTGCCCAATCTCTTTGAAGATCATAGAAGAGCCTTGTCAGAAATGAAGAACAGCCAAGCTATATATTTCAAGCAAATTGCAAGAGAAACCAAGCACAGCATATGGGAGTAATTATGTATTGAAATTGAACGCAAACAATCACTCGCAAAATCCTGGTGATGGCAATGCAGCATGAATGGCGGTGGGAGACCATTTTCAATGTCTGATCTGACTATGGACAATAGGGTAATTTTGAAGACAGACATGAAGGGAGAATTGAGGCAGTTCTGCATAACTCCAGACAAAAAAGAAAAAGAAGGGATGAGTGAAAAAGGATACAACAAATATTACAAAATATGCAGGAAGTGTAACTTGTTATAGGCAATGGTATTGAATACATCACTGTTGATGACTTCAAATCTATACTGAAGACATGCTCTGATACAGCATCTGGGTCTGATGGTGTCGGGTATAGTCATATAAAATGTTCAGAGGAAGAAGGTCTTGCTGAATTATGCAAATTTACCAATAAGAGTATTACGGGCATTCCTGAAGGTTGGCTTCGTAGCTGTCCGGTCCATACCCTTGTCTTCTTCTTCTTCTTTTGTCGTTACACTGCTTCCGGGTTGTTGCCCAGTGTCGTGTTTTCTGTTTTTGACTTGCGCTGTTCTGGTGGCTTGTGTGATTGTTATCTTTGCTCTTTCACAGGATTCTGCTAGCCATCTAACCATCTTTTCCATGGTCTTCCTCTTGCCTTCTTTCCCGATGTTCTGTTGTAGAAGACTCTGTATACTGTGGAGTTTGGATGCATTCTTATTAAGTGGTCAAACCACTTCATTCTTTGTTTATCTATGTAATTCAAGCACGGTTTTGTGCCAACTTTCTTTCTTATGCTGATGTTGGTGATTCTGTCTTTTCTTGTGTTGGTAACTTTTCGCAGGCAACGCATTTCACATGTAGTTATTTTTGTGACTGCACTTTGCTCAATGTCCATGTTTGACTCTGGTAACACGAAGTAGGTATAAAAATGCTGGTGATCATCTGTTGCTTAGCTGCATGTGAAATTTTTGGGTGCCTTACCCCTGTCTTTGCCTGGAAAAGACCCCAAGTGCACAAATGGATATAGAAGCATAGAACCTTGCAAAACACTGCCTGCAAAGTGCTTGACAAATTGATAGCCCGTAGAGTTTCGATATAATGAGGAGAAATGGTCTTTTTCCTTCACTCTTGCCAGCTATCACCCGGAAATGACACATGGTGCAATGTTTCAGTTTTTGCATACAAGGGGTTTCA